>VUQG01032401.1:0-10146 GCA_015106755.1 Etia nguti | reverse complement strand
TATAGTCTAAATATAGAGTCCACTCTTTTTTAAAATATTTAATAAAGTCTTCATCTTTAAGTAGTGATGTGTTAAATCTCCAGTTTTTACTTGGCGTAGTATTCTTCTTGTGTATTAGTGTTAACAATACAGGAGCATGATCGCTGACAGCTATAGGGTGAATCTCAGTGTCTGAAATGTCACTCAGCAGTGAGCTGCTGACCAAAAAATAATCCAGATGAGAGTAGGAGTGATGGACATGTGAAAAGAAAGTATATTCCTTACTGCTGGGGTGAAGGGAGCGCCATGCATCACAAAGACCAAAGTCGCTCATATACCGTTTCATTATATTTGTGGACTGCCAATTGCACTGAGTTCCTGCTGTATTTAGCCTATCCATTTCTTCATTTAGCCCAAGGTTGAGGTCGCCCCCAAGAACAATTGTGCAATCTAGGTGTTCGGAGAGTGTACTAAAAAGTCCGTGGAAGAATGAGGGGTCATCAACATTTGGACCACATACATTAGTTTATCTCATTTGACAGAATTTACTGTAGAGTATCTACGCAATATGTGGAAGAATAAACAAAATAAGTATGTGTGGTGTTTTCCACTCATCAAATCAGATATACTGAGAGGCTAAATAAGAATAAACTTCTTTTTGAACTTGTAAAAACAAATGTATTTCTCTAATGTCTTTAGGCATAGACATGTTTAATCAGCAAGATCAAACACTTAAAGATTATTTACCGCAATATAAATAAAACTAAATGGAATTTTCCAGGAATATATATTCATTATTAATACACCTAAATCATCTCAAGGTAATTTAGGATTATGTGACAGGGCACCAAACATGGATGCACAACAGATATTATAACAATTATAAATTATAACAAATAGACATTTTCTGTTATGTAGATGTCAAAAAACAATGGCACACAGAGTAATTTTGTTATATTGTTATAGCAAAACATATATTATATTTCACTTATGGATAGGGTAGAAGGATGTCTGTCAAGAAGTCATTCTTAGGGAAGAGAAACAGCAAGAAAAGGCTGAAGTATGGCAAATTACACAAGAACCGGACTGAAAGTTAATAGTAACAAGCTGTAACGATTTATCCAACTTAGAAATTTCTGGGTTCAACTCAGAATCAGAGTAAGAATCGCATTTATTGGCATGTAATCGCATGTATATGCGCTAACACATACAAGGAATTTGGTTCCGGTCGATGGTGTCTCTCAAGCACAACAATGTAAAACACACAATATATAAGCGTCACAATGAACAATATACATAAACCACAATATAAAAACAATCTAAATCCTTATATGCAAAAAAAAATACAGAATTACAAAAAATATATACCTCATCATTAATAAACATGGGGGAGTTTGGAGAGAGGTACATCAGTACCCGTTTCCCATTTTACCATCAAAATATAAAGAAACAGGTGACTAAAGGCTTTTGGACAGTACGATCACAGTACATGCATGATACAGTGCATGTATGATTACATGTTCCTAAATAGACTTTAAATGCTTAATGAACCCATCATTTAGCTTCGTTAAAGGTTATATCAAAACTCAAGTAAACAAATGAAATAAATGCTTGTTGGTGAGTTGGTGTTACTTTTCTCAAAAGTAATGCAGTAAGCAAAGTTGAAAACCAGTCCAAAGAGACTTTAAAGAAGCCACAATGGTTTTACTGTAGAAACATGAACAGGTAGAAATGGAGACTGCAAGCCTGACTGCTAATTACTGGCTTTGTTACCTGTTAGAGATGAGGCTCTGGCTGCTGGGCTGTGGTCTCCATACACTCAGCTTTAACATCACTTGGGGTTCTTGGCTAGCTTTGCATATCATGCCATCTTGCAGATGTTTGCAAAGAGCTGAAGTTCTGTTAGCAGTATAATGTGGTTGTTTCTGTCCTGGATGCAGTTTACGCTTTACCTTCATGCTCATGTACCATAGGCTTTTGTGCATTAAAAATAAAAGTATTGCCCATATCCTTAGCCCATGCCACTATTGCCACCAGCTGGTTGTACCACCAGTGTGTAGGGAGAAAAAAATTTAAAAAGAAAAGAAAGATTTGTTTTGTTTTGTTTACTATCAACTCTACGATAACTGAGGAACCTTTGTAACAAAGTAACAACACAATTGTAACTGTAATGTAACTGTAACTTTGTTGCATTTTACAACCAAAACTGCAGACAACATTGATCTAGGCTAATTTGTAACATAGCACTTTATTCAACTAGTCTCTCAACAGCCTACCAGGCCAAAGAAGAGCAAGAAAGTCAATATTATATCGATATGTACATTTTGGTAAACTGTGTTTAAATATTGTATTTGGTATTTATACTATGTCAGTACATTTATATTCTGTTCAGAGAATCGCCAATTATGTTCTGATCATATTTATAGTACTATATCACCCCATTAGAGCACTTTGCACTCAAACTGCAGGCTTTCTTGTGGTTCTTAGAGTATTTAAAAGTAGAATGGGAGGCAGAACCTTCAGTTTTAGGCCCCTCTTCTGTGGAACCAGCTTCCAATTTGGATTCAGGAGACAGACACTATCTCTACTTTTAAAATTAGGCTCAAAACGTTCCTTTTTGCTAATGCATATAGTTAGGGCTGGATTAGGTGACCCTGAATCCTCCCTTAGTTATGCTGCAATAGGCGTAGGCTGCTGGGGGATTCCCATGATGCATTGAGTAGTTCTTCTTCAGTCACCTTTCTCACTCACTATGTGTTAATAGACCTCTCTGCATTGAATCATTAATTGTTATTAATCTCTGGCTCCCCTCCACAGCCTGTCTTTTGTCCTGTCTTCCTCCCCTCAGCCCAACCGGCCACGGCAGATGCCTGCCTCTCCCTGACCCTGGTTCTGCTCTCCCTGACCCTGGTTCTGCTCTCCAGGTTTCTTCTCCAGGTTTCTTCCTTCCCACTGTCGTGACAGTTGTTGTTAATAGGGTATATGATTGTTGGGTTTCTCTCTGTATGTACTGTTGTAGGATCTACCTTACAATATAAAGAGCCTTGAGGAGACTGTTGTTGTGATAAGACACTCTATAAATAAAATTGAATTGCAATTGAATCCTTAAAAACAATGGAGGACACAATCATTTTATTTAAAAAAAATCTTTGTTACAGCAAAACATATATTGTAATCCACTGATGGATAAGAATCACTGGAACAAAATATTAGTGATTCTATCATTTTCTTACATTTACTAATCTAATAAATAGTCTTAAATAAAAATATATGCAACAGTAAGTAATTCCCAAGTGGTTTATTGTTAATTTTCTGTACAAAATTAGCCTTTTTTTTTTTTCTTTCTTCTTCTGTGAAAGTAAACATGTAAATATCTCACAGTAGGAAAGCTATTATAGCAAACAGAGTAGAAAATACGTTTTTGAAGGTGAGCTCATATAACTTTGAAATCAACAGCACTTGCACTTGCTTTCCTGTTTTCCCATATCTCTGTCTTAGTCCTCTCGTAGATAAGCCTCATGCACCTCAAGCTCATCACTATCCTCAAGGAAAGCAGCATATTCTGCCATCCTCTGGATCTCTTCTACTTTTGTCTCAGCCAACTTCTTATCTGCCTCTGCAGAAAGTTTCTGTGCTTCTTCCACCTGCGACCGGGCCACCTGGATGTTTGTCCTCATTGAGATGGATGCCTGCTGAGCTCCTGGAAACAGATTCATTTTGTCAAATTTCTGAGTAAAAATGTAGGTGTGTGCAATTATTCCCAGAACTTTCCAAATTAACAGCACATGTTCCAAAACTGATTTTAATGACTTAATTCAACCATAATTTAGGAAAAGATTCTTCTCACCTGAAGTGCACGCTGCCTCAGCTGCCATTTTACACAGACTGATGGCATTGATCCAAGCTGATTCATAACGTTTGCATTCGACTAGTCTTTCACTAGCCTGTTAGGACAGAGAGAAGAGACAAACTCAATATTTTCTTGGTGTAAAAGCTAATTTTCAAAATACAAACTCAACACAAAAATACATTAAGCATTTGTTTTGAGGACAAAGAGGACAACACACACTAACCTCTGCACGCCAGCCATTGATCGCTTGCTGGAGTGAATCCTCCTCTGCTGGGGTCATTTTTCCCAATGAGGCCAAATATCGTCTTTGAAAAGCAATGCGTGAGTGCACAGCCTGTGAGTAAACAGAGGGCTTTGAGTACTCCGGGAGAGTAGAAAAGCGCTATATAAGAATCAGTCCATTTACCATTTACCATAGGGAACACAAGCAGTCAGTTACAGTACACAGCAACTTTTTAAATTATAAAGAGTTTGTAGGACACTGAATGAAAGGTATCTCGGGCTACTTGTATAAGTTCCAATCAGACAGACACAACTTTATGTGAGAATTGTTTTAAATTTTATCCATTGCCTCTCAGTAAAATGAATTCCAAAGTTTATTGTCACCATATTTCATATTAGGCTGCTGCAGTATATTACTACATAGATGAGTGTGTGCAGACATTTTTGTCCTCTCATGTTTGTGTTGAATTCATATGAAGCTATTTTTTCTTTTGGAATACGAAGTTTAGCAAAACCTGTCCTCCACACAGTAAAAACCTACCTTTGAATAGTCTGCAAGCGCATCGACGTAAGCCAAGGTGGTCTGGGAGAGGAAAGTACATGAGCTGTCTGTAATCACTGAGGCAGCTCGTCTGATCAGAGAGTCATGCGAGAGATTTTCCACTTGCTGCAAACAGGGAGAAAAAAAAAATCAGTGTTTTTAAGTCTTTTCTTTAGTTTCTCAATATGTATATTACCTATGAGAAGAAGAAATTTTCCTGAAAAGCCAACATTAGTGCAGTTGTAGGTGACTGGGCTAATTCACACTTCTATGTTATATTTGGAGACTCACCCACCTGTGTAAAAGGGACAGCGCAAAGCCCACGGGCAATGCTTAAAGACACTGTGCTCATGTGTGAAGGCTTTGTCAGTTCCCCAAACTTCTGGTTTCCAGGTATCCTGCTCTCAGAGCTGCTGTAGAAACAGTGCAGTACGTTGGAATAAGAACCAGCAAACAAATTAATGATATTTCAGTTTGAAATGCTGTGAGTTATTGTCCTATGGTCTGATTTGAACCAACTTGTGGTAAATTCCATTAGCACCAAAGACCAAGGTTCGGTTTTAACTTTGTAAAGCATTTTGTTGGATATTTATTCATAACTTACCTGAGGAAACGAATGCAGGCTGCTCCTCTCCTGAGCACGCTCTTGCTGGTCCGCAGCACTGAAATGTCTATCTGATTCCGCACAAGTCCTGTGGCGGCACGGCTCGCACACACTGAACACTGACGAACAGCTTGCATTTTGCAGATTAATTTGATCTGCTGCACTTACAGAGTCTATTTATCTAATCTGTAAAATAAGTTCCTGGCTGCAGGTTTTTCTGTTCGGTTTAAACCTTGCACTTTTCTCACTGTTGCCTCGTCTTAGTAAAAGTCTTACTTGCTGCTAGAGAGGTTTGAGTCTGTTCTGTGAATAAACACTATCATGTCTTGTGGGTATTTATAATGACTCAGCACCACTCCATTACGCAAAAGGCATTGATCTGTTGACTGTCCCTGTAAATGTACGTATTTGGTGTTATCTGCAAAACCCTGTAGATACGTGCAGGTTAGAGACCATGTGTGCTGGTTGTGCACTTTCTATCTCTTTTACTATCTCTATCACTGTATAGGGTTTACATGTATGACTCAAAAGGCCAGATGTAGTTAATGGCAAAAAGTTTACCAACTTTCAATACAGTTTAATTTGAAAAACCCCCCCACAAAAAAACAACTATTAATACTCATAAAATTTCCCACAGTTAAAAAGTGGATTTTATTTCATAATGTACAATTAGTATTAGAGCAGAGCAGAAGAATAATAAAGCACAAGGGCCAAACTCTGTTTTTCTTTTTTCATTACCATTTTTTATATTGATGCTGTTAGGGTGCCTGGGTCGTCGTCCCAGCGTTTTGTGTTTTTGGTTCTTTGATTTTGTTTACGTCATTATATTCTAGCTATGGCTTATAGGATTATTCTTAGTTTAGGTTCTCTGTGTGGGTTTTGTTAGAGTTTTAGTGTTCTGGTTTTCTGTCTGTGATCCATAGTTGCTGTCTCCCCTGTCTGCTGTAGCCCCATGTCAAGTCCGCATCTCTGTGTTATGTTTCCTGTTTTACTTTGAAAGTCCGTGTCTCATGTTAATGTGTCTGATTTTGCTTCCTTTGTCTCGTCAGCCCTGATTTGCCCCAGCTGTGTTCCCCTCCTGTTTCCCATTCCCTGATTGCTCCCTCTGTGTATTTAAGCCCTGTGTTTCTCTGTGTCCGCGTTGCGCTCTACCATCATGTATGCTGTGTGTTTTGTCTGCCCGTGTAAGTTATTTGGCTGTTTTGTTTGAGTTCACGTTCGTCTCTGGAGTCTGCACTTTGGGTCCTCCTTTTCACCACTCCTGCCTGCACACAGCCTTCACATGACAGATGCATAACTACAGCAAAAGCGAGTAGCCACTACCCAGAACAACAAACTACTGGGAGTTGCATTGTGGGTAATGTAGGTGTTTTGAGACAGGCTTACTGAAGCTAATAACATCAAATGTCATGAAACCACACCAGGATAACACAAGAGATTGGAAGCAGGGCTGTTGGGCACACTCATGAGGGTGAGGAAATGATACAGATGAGAACAAGGATCGATTGAAAATAATTAGGAAATTACGGGTGGAGCAAGACAAAGGTAGCAAGTAAAAAAACAAAAGATGCACAAGGGAAAGTTTCCAAAATAAAAGGAAGTGACTATAACTTGTGTACCACGTCAGGTCATGGCAAACTATACTCCTTGAAGAGGTAAGTCTGTCACAATTCAGGTAGACTTGGGCGCATATGTAGTGCATTTACAAAACATCGCAAATGTTTTCTTTTCCAAAATAAACTTTTTGTGTTGGAATCCAAAATGAGAATGCAGTCGTTTATGGTGGAGAAAGAGGGCCTCAGTTGGGAAATGAGAAATTGCTAATGCCATAAGAGCTTCTCTCCAAAAGTTGATTCTGTTCATCTGGACGTAGAGCTTCTGTTTTAGTATATTTTTTCTTTGTAAGTACTACATTAAATAAGCTGATATGATCAGATAATAAATTGATTTCAACAGGTTTAAAACTACTTTGAGGAAAATGACAGGAGAAACTGTATACTGAGGTGTTGTATCTCAGGAAAACTTTACAACATGATGAGCACATTGGATGTTCATTGGATTGGGCCAGCACTGTAGCAAAATAATGCATAATTTCTCTGTCAAACCTGCATTACACACTTATTTCGCCTTCTCTGTATTTCTTTCTCTGTGCCTTTTAATGTTCCACTAAAACTCAATTGGCCAAAAGTTTGGCAATTGCCCTTTGTCTGGTGCACTGAAAGTGAGTTATTTGCTGAGCTGGGTTCAAAAACAGAAAGTTTGTTTTGGACAGAGACTGTGGCCCAGTCCTCTGGGGTCCTCATTACTGACGCAGAACTTGCGTAAACAGCTGAAAAGCCCCCATGAGCTGCTCTCTACAGAGTCAACTTGTTTGCCAAACAAAAGAAAACTTCAGGTTGCTCAATGGGACTCGAGAGCTTTGTGTTAATAATCAGCTAGTCTGTTAATTACTAAGCGGGGGACATGGGACATGCCCTCTAACTGCGCTCTGGAGATTCAACACTCAATGAAGAAACACCTCTTAATAGATTTCATCACCTTTTTTGAAAACAATACTGTTGTTACACCTGCACCTCTCTGCTCTGATTACCAACTTGAGTAATGCTGTGCAAGAGTGTTAAACATTGTACCAAAAAGATAATGCACTATGTCAAAGATACCACAGCTTTTGTGCCAGTAGGGTGTTTGCCATTTTTTACAAGCCCCTGGACAAAAATCTAAGCAGCATATACTAGTACACACCTGAAAATCACAGTTGGAGGATATGCACAAATTAAATAGTACATTTTATTCAAAATGTTCAGGTCATTCCTGCCAGAGTTCTGCTATACAAAGGTCCACATATTTGTCCTCCTATCTGGCAAAAACATTACTTCTCATACGTTCAGCTAAACAGATTATACCAGCAATTATCATCATTATAACCTTACTGAACACTTAATCACATGTCTGAACATAATCCTGGACTTCATTAAGAGTCTGATAGTCTGTTTAAGTAGCTTTGAGCATGTCTTCTCAACATGTTTGATGCTGACAACCTTTGGCAATCTGGACAATCCACTACAAACTAAGCTAGTATGACCAGGTAGAGTAAACTTACATTCTGGCTCTGAGAAAACCCAAAGCCAAATCTTAGTAATATGTCTAAATTCTTTACCAGTGATACTCCATTTAGAGCTGCCAGACCAAATCTGGGCCATAGTGTGCCATCTAGCACACCAACCATTTTCCATTTTCCACGTTGTTAAAAATACTGACTGAAGGGGTTCAAACTCTAAAACTGTACATTTTATTTCATTCATAACCAAGCAAATTATTTTTAACTTGCAGTTTTTAAATACAGCCAACTATACAATTTATCAAATGTTTTTTAATGTAAAAATAAACATCTTAAAGCATTAGCTTCTTGTACTACATTTTCTTGCGTTTTCGCTAACAATCATGTCAAAGCTATAACCAGAACTGGCCCACCAAAATGTCCAATCTCTCATAGTGGATGGTTTTGGAAAATGTGGAAATTTCAAGAACAAAGTGGTATACATTTTGGACCTACATCTGCATTTTCATCAGTATTACAGTTTTTTTATTGTCAAAGACAACATCCATGACCAATCATAAACTAAAGGCAGTTTTTTTTAATGTTTTGGTTCATTTTTGTTTTCTTAGCTCAAAGTTGAGCATGATGATGCTTACATGGTTAATTTGTTTTGTATTAACATTAACCAGGTTTACCTTCTAAAAGCTTGTTTAAAATAAAAGAAAAACTATGAAGAGACAAATGAAAAAAACTGTGATGCTACTATGCAGGGAAAATTATATGAAATGATAATTAACCTTTAAATCAGACTTTCAGTAACCCTACAGTGACAGGCTCACCATGAAGGAGGCCTCACCAAGATCTGCAGCTCACAAAATGTCTCCACACTGACTTTCACAGTCACACTTAACATAAAACTAAAGTAAAAATTGTATAGAAATGCGGTCAAATGCCATTGCCTAGCAGTTCACAAGCAGTTTGTACAAGAAACAGCTGGCTCAACTAACCCAGATAACTTTAAAGGTGTCCACTCAGCAAATTCAGCGCAATGCCAACAATTGATACGAGAGCTCCACTTCCAGCTGGAAGAGGCTCGACCCAGTGACTGATTCAACAAAACGTACATTTAAAGGGGCATTTGTGGCTTTTCTACTGTGTTCGAGCCTTCTTCCGTGCCCTCAAAGTAAAGCTGCTTAAAAGGCCTTCATTTTCACCAGCTCATAGTCTGGCACACATCAACTTAACCATCATTGCATAAGAGGCTTCCAATGTGGAGCCAAGTTCAGCAAACTTTTAGCCTGTGGGATGGAAAAACACTGAACTTAGGAAGTTAATTACTGTGCTGGTTTATGATCATTTAGGTATTTTTTTTTTTTTATTTAGGTGTGTAGATTTAAATATTTTATAAATCTTGATTATAAAGGTTACAATATACATTAAATTCTTTGGCCCTACAGTCTTTTCAGAAGGACATTTAAAGATCACAGTGGCTACAGCCATCTTTTTCATACAATCTGTGCTACAAGGCATGATGTATCAGTGCTTCAAAACCACATTTCGGGCCACCAGGTGAGGTCAAGGTGGCTACATTTATTTTACATTCAGAGTAAGAAGCTGTGGTTTTTAATCAAACTGGACAAAGCAGTAGAAGTTATGTCCTTTTTTGCACTGTAAACAAATACAGTCACACCCTCATTACACATCACAGGCCTAGATTATGGCCTAACTGCATGAGAGAACTGCTACTTTTGATGCCTTACATTGTAGACTCACTTGTCTGTTTAACTTCCTTTTCATGGATCCGGTAATAAAAGGTGCTGTCCCCTACAGTAATCTGTAGTTAATGAGAACCATAATGCTTAATGACGATAGCATAAAATTAATTTATCTCTGGGGAATCAGCACTGAGTCAA
>VUQG01032400.1:0-11088 GCA_015106755.1 Etia nguti | reverse complement strand
ACAATGGTATATTATTTAATCTTAAAAAAATTGGAGAGTTTCCGTGTACCACCAGAGAGAGCCCAAGTACCACTAGTGGTACGCGTACCACAGTTTGACAGTCACTGTTCTAATATATTTGCACTGCCTACAAACTGCGTGTGGTGAAGATGTTTTCATTATTATAATGACAAAAAAATGATTTTGCATGCCCTTTTACTGACTTAAGCAATCAGATAATTCATGGGTTCTACACCTTAGGGAGTTATTGACTGCAAAGTATTACACACAAGCCGTAAAATTAACATGTTGTTTTTTCCAAATACTTTTGAGCATCTGAAAATGCGGTGCTATGTATAAAAACGACTGTAACACCGTAACACACAATGTAATACCTTTATTAAAGCCTCAAGGTGAAAGTCTGTACTTTTCAAAATTAAATAAAATTACAGAATTTGTGTTTTTTTCCCAAAATACTTTGGACTTAACTAAATGACACAATAAGACATATTACTCCATGGTTTGATAATAGAACAATAAGAAATGAATAACATAGCTGTGATAGGTGATCATGTACTGAAGACCTGCCCCATGGCCATTCATTCTACGCCAAAGTAAAAAACTAAAAATAAAGTTTCTGGGTTTTTTCTTAGCTACTATTTTTCATTTTCTATGATGGTTCCATTAATAATAATAATGTATACTTTATTGATCCCCGTGTGGAAATTCCTCTCTGCATGTAACCCATTCACTCAGTGAAGCAGTGGGCTGCCATTGAGCGCCCGGGGAGCAGCGTGTAGGGACGGTACCTTGCTCAGGGGTACCAAACCCCTGACCTTCCGATCACGGGGCCAACACTTTACCTACTGAGCTATCCCTGCCCCCTACCCCGGTCTTCCGCGTGACAGGCGGAGATACTGTCCACTATACTATTAACACCCCCCCCCCATCATGGATGTATGACAGTTCCACATTAAATAGAAGACATTTTCTATAAATTAACAAAAACTTTCTGCTTTATATTTACAGGACAGTCTGGGCAATGAGCTATCAGAACACATTTATTTATTAGAATTTAATCCTCGGGAGTCATGTTGGCAGATTTCTTTCATGTACTACAGCAGAAATGCAGAAAATAGAGTTGCTGTTGAATTTGCACTTTTTCTTATATTAAGATATCTCAGGGATTTAATGTGTATTTAAACTTCGCTGCTCTGGTCTCCGTAAGGTCAACGTGGGCCGTATGTGGCCTACATCGCCGTTTCACAGTAGTTAAGCAGCGACTTCCCCCAATAAAGAAAACGCGGTACGATGACGTCACTTCCTGACCGGTAGTTTTGCGGGAAGTTTGGTCCATGTACAGTGTATCCTACAAGGAAGCATAAACAACGAAGTGACGGTATGTTTTTATCATACACTTATATATATGTTTGCTAACGGAATCTATCACAGGTACTCGGGAGCGTTTGTTGTTGGACGGCGTCATGTAGCAGGTAATGTAGGCGCTAATGTGAGACACGGTTACTCACGAAACCGCGCAGTTAGCATGAGAGCTAGCGAGCCTCAAAAGACCAACGTAACTAAAAGTGCAGGGTTCAGCATCGCACGACGCTATCACTTTACTCCATCTTTTTCTGTTCGTTTTAACCCACATGTTAACAGGCGATCCTTGTTAAGGAATTTCTCGTATAGGCTGCACATATTAGCAGGTGACAGAGGAACTGAGGATGTGGTTAGCTAACTTCGCTACAGAGAAAAACATGGTTCTAATCTGACCCCAAAAGTACAACTTTCCATTTCTTGTTGTGTTTACAACGATGTTTAGCTTAGTTTTATTTTGGAGCTCTGCTTCCAACATGATGAAGCAGCACTAACAACCACCGTGGCTGTGTGTGTGTTAGATGCCTCCTAAAGCCAAGGCGGCAGGCAAAGGCAGAGCCCCTGCCAAAAGGAAACTGGCAGAGGAGTTTCCTCCTGGAGAAGTGCTGAAGGACACCATGAAGAAGGAATGGAAGCTGGGGGCTCCAATCGGTCAGGGGGGCTTTGGTGTCATATACTTGGGTAAGAACACAGGATGCTAGTGACACAGCTAAAAAGTCATGGTAAAATGAAAGACAATGTTATTTGTCGTTTAGTTCTAGATAACATCTGAGTTTGAGTTGCAAACGTTATATTGAATAGAAGTTAATAAAGATTTTAAGCGTGTATCAACCAAATACTGTAAATAATAAACATTCCCTTTTATGTTTTCCCCAGCGGAGGAAAATTCTGCAAAACCCGTGGGTGCTGATGCTCGCTATGTCATCAAAGTGGTAGGACTAAGCCCTTTGTTTGTTCCAGTCCAGGCATTATTATTCTTTACATACTTTTTTATTTATTCCCAGAAAAGTAGCTACAAAATACCAGCCAACTCAGTCTTAAGTGCTTTGTATTTTATGAAGTATCCACATTATTTTTATGCAATAACACTTCCAAAAATGCTTACTTTAGTTAAGCCCACCAAGAGTTAAGACTTTATTGGCAACATGGGTTAATTGGATTTAGTCCAGAAATAATTCAGACACTGACAGGACTTCTTTTGAATTGTTTGACTTGGTTAGACCAGTTTGACTTGCTTTTCTGCTGTAATGCGCAGAACTCATTAGGCTCAAAGTCTCTCCCATTTGACTCTCTGAGAATCGTCCGATTTATTTATTTGTTCACTAACTTCAGTGATGCAGCCAGCACAGCATATATACTGGGGCCTTGACACTGGACCTGACAGATGGCTCTGTCCAGTTGATACATGCTGGTCACTGAAGTCTCACCAGAAGTGATCACAGTGCGAACGTGGCAGCCAAGAAGGCACTTTCTGTGCTGCGACCTTTCCCTGTTTCTATTCTTAAGGAAGGGAAACGGGGAGAAAAAGCCTGGGGATGCCAGATTACCCAAGATCTGAACTGAAAATCAATGGCAACGTTTTAGGGAGTGATGAATCCAAATTTTACATTTTTGGTTCAAATCGTTGTCGAGATGTGTGGAAGAAGTGAGGCGAGACGTACAGCAGCGAGCGTTGTCTGAAGAAAAGCACTGTCAGCTTTGATCCACCGTGTAGCCCGCTTCAGTCTCACATCTGCACGCTGCAGGTGTTGCTGTTAAAAAGTGACGTGATGGCTGTTGTGGGCCTGTAGTACAGTTTAAAAGAAATCTGACAAATGTAAAGGTCTATCACTTTATCGATATACAGTGTTTATTATAACTTTGTTCTAATTATTTGTGCTGCCACTGTCCAAAACAAGCTGTGGATGGAAGCTATTTAAACTGCAGCACGACCGATTGGTGGGGCTAACTTCCCCCACGGAGCCCTACTCCTAACTGTCATAGATGTAACAGTCTATGAACCTGGATTTGAACAAATAAGTGTTTCCAGTTTTGTTTGTTTGTTTTTTAAAATGTTTAAACAGAAGAAAAGGAACCGCCCAGGTCACCGACTGCCGTGTCTGATATGAAACCTGCATCTGTCAGTCATACTCTGAATTCTGTTTCTTTTTTTTTACTGTCTGTTTAAGGGTGAAAAACACAATGCGCTGTTGTGGGTCTGTAGATCTAATGTACCTGTTGATTTGTCCACAGGAGCCTATTGACAATGGTCCGCTTTTTTGCGAGCTTGCATTTTACATGAGAGCTGCCAAGCCGGATCTCAGTGAGTCACATCATCAGACACTATAAACACACACATACTGTCAGCAAGCCAAAGTTAGCCCTGTGATCATAACACAAGAGTCTCACCAGCAGGGCAAACAAATAAAAAGAGAGGCAAGTTTCTTAATTAAAAAGATGGTGTTGTAGCCGAGGCTCAGAGGAGCCCTACAAAGGAAAGGAAGCGTTTGGTGGCAGCGCCGCCGGCCCCCAGGCCACCGCTTTGCATTTTATATAATAACAATCCAAATGTCAGTCTCCCCTGACGATTAACTGATATATGACTAAGGAACCAAAGCCTCATATTTTATTCATGCTGGAGTCTCACGTTGTTGGTAAATATTTGTCCCAGCAGCAGATTAGCTCGCGGCCATATTGGCCACTTTCCCCCACTGAATTATACTCTTATTACTTTGAGTCTCACATCCATCAGCCACTTAAACCAGCACCAGTTGGCAGCCTTTTCACAGAGTTTACTTCCTATGTTGTTGATTTCATGTATGAACACATTAAAAGCTGATTTTAATCAAAACATGTACATGTCTGATAAGTTTACTCTTGCCCTGCAGTTCAGAGTTGGATGAAGTCTAAGAAGCTCAAGAATCTGGGCGTGCCCCGGTACTGGGGCTCTGGTCGACATGAGAGAGGGGGTCAAAGGTAAGGTTGTGAGTGCTAGGGACAAATGTCCCTTTGTAATGAAACTAAAATCTCCCCAAAGATGGGCTACATCCTACATCTATGTGAAATTTAGTCATTCAGGTTCTTCCGGAGAAGATCTTTTGTTGACATGTGAGAAATGTGTCCAAACTACAGATACAGCAGTTATATTTGGTGCAAGCTGCTCGAGCTGTGCATCAACTCTGTGTTTGACTCTTCTTCCATGATGTTTCCATGTTGCACACTGGATGGAGTTACATGACTACACACACAGTTTTAAAGGAGGCGGTATATAATGGGGGAAGTAGCTGACGTGGGCAAGATTACGCTGGTTAGAGCTTCTGAATGTCGGTTTGGACTTGTTTTACATTAACTGCCCAGCCCAGCTCAGAAGGTCTCTTCCTTTTATAGCAGACCTTACTCAGATTCATTCAGTGGATTAATTTGGCACCACCTGATACCATGTAGTGTATCTCAGTAGTAGCACCAAGTCAGTTACTGGTTTCATAAAGGGAGTTCTTTTGTACTCCCCAGTGGCCTAATAAGGCGTCAGGTTGTGGGGTCAAGTTCCACCTGGGTCACATAGATCCACATTTAATGGAACTTATTTTTAGAGATTCATTACCTTAGTTAGCACTATCCCCAGCTCTTCCATCACCTCTCCTGACTTCCACTGTGCACTTATTGTAACTCAGATATTTAAGCTAATCTCCCTGTTTACACCTTTTACAACTCATTTTGTCAAATTGTATTAATTTTTTACTATGTGTTAATGTCTTAATGAAAGCTAGATAAACCAAAACGCCAAATAAGATCTAAACTGAAACAGCTGTTTTTCTCAGGGTAACAGGGTAAAAGCTGCAGCTCGACAGCTTTGTAATAGGACCTTTCTGACGCTCTGCTAACAAAGCTGTCTGTGTACCAACCAGTTACAGGTTCATGGTCATCGACAGACTTGGCACAGACCTGCAGAAGAAGTTTGATGAATGTGGAAGGAGATTTCCCAGAAAGCTGGTCCTGCAGCTCGGCCTTCGACTGGTTGGTTATTTCGTGATGAAGTTGTTTCAGTTTGAAACACTTACGCTGGAAACACCAGGTCAAGGGAATTACAGGAATGAGAAAATGTGTGATGGGGAATGACCAACATCCTGTTGATGAATGTTCTACACAAAACTGAAAATAACCGATATGAGGGTTGAATAACAGGTGGTTTCAGCCTCAAAGCTAGTGATGCACAGGGGAGGAAATGTTTTTTTCCTAAAAGAAACTCCAAGCATAAAAAGTCTATTTTCAGTTGTTTTAAATGATTTTGGGGCAGAGGCACTCTCCTGTTCATCCTGGAATGATTATTTCTTGTCAGGTAGAGCTTTTAAAGTGAGTTGCTGAAACTTTGTGTGTAATCTGACACCGCTTTACGGAAAAGAGTACGTCATCAGCAGATTTCCTGCACCTGTGTTTCCGATCAAAAATCCTTTGTTTGCCTGAAAATACCAAGAATGAAGTAATTTGTTTAACACAGTCCAGTAAGATTTCTCACAATGACACAGTAGTGCCACAATAAGGCGGTTCCACAACACTTGATTGACTGTAAAATAGTTATTTAGGTTGTATCTATAAAAACAGCAAAAAGCAACAATGATCAGTGTTTTCACTGTAATCTACCACTTCATTAACTCTGATCCTTTTTCCTCTGCTGTCCACATTTCCTCTTGTGACGTTCTTCTGCTTCATGGTTAGATAGTTAGTGTGTGCTCATTTAACTGACACATGATTGATTTTCAATATGCATTTAGCAGGCATTGTGAGAATTTTTAAATGTAACTTAAATATTGATTTAATATTAAGTATGAAAACGGGTTTAAACTATGACTCTTTTTCTTGTTGGAAATCACAGGCCGCCTCTTCTTTTATAGGAGTGCTTCTCCCCGTTCAGTAGAGCTCTCATTTATTAAGATTTATGTGGAGGAAGTAGAAGTAAAACTTTGTTTTCTAGTCGGACTCACACCTCTGTGCTCTCTGGTGCTCGGCCTGTTTAAATTTCCCTGTAAAAATGACAAATGTTTACGTTCTGAAACTGCACGTAATGAATAGTTGTTAACGAATCGAGATCCTATTACTGTTCAAAAATCATTCTAATGTGATCACAGATTTTGCTTTACGTGCCCTGACTGAGGTGAGGTGACGGGTTCTGACAGGCTGAGCAGCTTCTTGTATGGCCAAACTGCACATTATATTTAAACCATGTAATGTGATTACTTTGTACTAGGGTCTTGCTACATTGCAAATGTATCTGTACTCTGTATTTGATCGAGTATTTTTTTCTTGTCCAGCTGGATACTCTGGAGTACATCCATGAGCACGAGTACGTACATGCTGATGTGAAGGCGTCTAACCTCATGCTGAGTCACAGCGATCCTAACCAGGTCAGTTGTAGTTCCTACATCCTGACTAAAACTATGAGAGTTTACAAAGTGCCGCTGTGACCCATGCATAGGCAGGAAGAGGAGCCTGTTTTTGGTTGGAACACACTCGCACTGCTTCATTAGATTCAATTAAGGCTTTTGCGACGGGGGGAGGTGAAGCGAGAGCGTTCAGACGGGGGAGATTAGATGGCAGGAGCACAGAGCTGCAAATAAGGTGGGGGCAGGGGCAAATATTTAATTTGAAGATTAATAATGTATCATCGGTGGTGTTATTAAGGAGCTTTTTATAAATGACAATTTAGAAATCAGCCCCTCAGGATTTTAATATTGGCTATGGTTGTTTTTTTTCCTGCTCTTCCTTGGAGTTGGTGAATGTAGGTTGGCTTTTATTGCTCTATATTTCTTTATTAAAGCCAAAGAGAATATAAGCACAATGCAAACTGAGTAGTAATAATAATAATAATAATAATAACGTGTTATGGAGCTGGAATTAGAATTGAAATCCTGTGTTCTCCTGCTCTCCTTCATCCTGACCCATGTCTGTGTACAGTGAATGAACACTAGTAAAACATGTATAAAGTATTATAAAGTACTCTGTGTATGTGTGTGCATGCCTGAATCTTTGTGTTTGTGAACTGTAGGTTTACTTAGTAGATTATGGACTGGCCTATAGGTACGCACCTGAAGGTCTGCCCAAAGAGTACAAGGAAGACCCCAAGAAATGTCACGATGGTACCATCGAGTTCACAAGCATCGACTGCCACAAAGGAGCAAGTAGGTACAAATATACTGTTAGTAGTCATGACGCCCAAGATAATGTACAAAACCAGAGTGGTAATCTGAAAGTCTGTCAATAGGATTTGATTATGTTAACCATGAACAAGAAAATCAATGTGAATGGATTTCAAACCATAGAGATTCCTTTTAGTGAGGACAGTTTGGAACAGCTAGGCTGCTTCCTCCCCACTTAAACTGTTATTCATTTGGGGGGAAACGGCCACATACACCATAGAGTGTAGAGAAAAGTCTGATGCAGCCCAAAATTCACCCAGTGTACAGTTTAAAATGAGGGAATTGGCTACAGAGACCAAAAGATTGATATTGATTGACGTTCCCCATCTCGTATGACATGGAAATAAACCAGAATGTTATTATGGACATTACATAAGTGTACATTTTTGATATTACTAATGTTGGTACGTACGCCATGATTGCTAACAGCCGCGTCCAGGCGCAGCGACTTGGAGATCCTGTCCTACTGCATGGTTCAGTGGCTGTGTGGTCGGCTACCGTGGGAGGACAAGTTGCAGGACCCGCTGTACGTCAGAGACTCCAAACTCCGGTATGAGAAACACAGTATCCAGCCTGGGTTCTCTACAGTCAACAACACTTTGCAATTTATACAATTCTGCAATACTTTTTATTTATTTATTTACATTTTTGATGTAAAAAATCAAAGTTTTCTGTTGTACAGTTCATACAGATTGATGTGTATTAAAGTTGTCTAACATTTTCACCTCCAGGAGTCAAGAAAACATAACCGAGTTTATGGCCAAGTGTTTCTCCTCTCAAGACAAGCCAGGTGAGACAGACTCACAGCTGAGTGACGAGTCTCTGCGGCCAGCGTTGAGTTGTTGAAAGATTTCACACTGATGCGCCTCACCATATTATTCATAGACTTGTCACATTATGAATACTAAAAATGTTTTACTCAGTTAATCTGATTGTCAAAACCACAATGCCCTACATAATCCCACAGTCTGAAACTGGTATGACCTCAAATCATATCAAGTTCATGATTAATCGGACATTTGACCTTTCCATTATTTTAACAATATTTAAGGAGTTTAAGTTAAGTTGCCTTGGAGTTGTGTTGTCAGCTTTTATCAGTAGTAGCAGTGTTCTTTGATAAGGTAAATATTTGTGTGTTACAGCAGCATGATTAGAGTGAAAATAGTACAGTTCTGTGTCACTTTGTCATGTGAAATGATTCATTTTGTCCTTTGCTGGTTGCTCTTGCGTGTTTTTAACGTGATGTAATTACTGCCTTTGAGCAGTGACCACCTGACTTCTCACTAGGATAGAAGTACAGGGCACAAGCTGCAGCAGTAAATGGCAACATTGTTGCCCGACTGTGCTAAAAGTTGCCTTTTAATGTTGGTGCTTTGACCGGAAGGCAGCGTGTCGGTTCAGACAGAGGAGACGTCGCACCTCCATCCTTCTGCTGTGCTGAGCACGGGCAAACTGTTGTTTACTACTCCATCTGTGTGCGTGTCTATGTGTGTATGTTTGTATGCTTGTGACTGTGTGCCAAGTCTGAAGAAAGTCCCACCAAACAACATTTAGCCTGACGTTGACGTCTGAATGCAACACACAATGGTGACAACAGTGTGTTGGAGCAAAGCTTGTGTTTAAGCAGGAGGTGGAGAGACTTTCAACACCTGTCACGGTTATGTCTTTATTAAGTCTTTGATTATATAATAAGAACTAACATGTATGACCTGGTGGTTTCAAACAAGCAAGAAGGTGTGAGGGTTCTGATGAATGGGTTTGTCATTGTGTTGCAGATGAGATACAGCGGTTCATGGAAGAGGTTAAATCTCTGGGCTACACAGCCAAGCCACCCTACGACAAGTTGCGCTCTATTCTGCAAGCTGGACTAAAGACCATCGGTGCTAAAGAGGATGGCAAGCTGGAGTTCACCACTGTCAATGGAGCAGTGTCGCCTCCCACCAAGGTCAGCGCTCTTATTTGTTTCAAGAGGGAAGCAAGAAAATGCAGTATTTGAGACTGAGACTGTGGGGGTGTAGAACTTTGACTTACTGCAAAAAGGTTCTGGTTCAGAGTTCCTGCTTAAGGGGAATTTATGGTCGAGCAGAGCGAGCGGCTTCTTCGTCTGCGCCACTCCGTCTGCCTCCGGTGAGCTCTGCTGTCGGATGTTGGAACCAGTCTGTGGGCCACTTGTGTTGTTGTTGGTCCACGACAGTAAAGATTTCTCAAATGGAGGCATCCTGTTCAGGTGTACCATGCCTCTCACTTGGTGACACTTCTCCTAGAAGTCCTCCTAGAATACCCAGAAGAACAGGAAACTCTGATTACCTGTTACTGCTAACTCTCCACTTGTGTCTACTAGTTGATTGCAGAAGGATTATCCTCTGTTTCTGTATATGAACATAATTAACTGGGACTCACTGGTGGGCATGACCTTTCTCCTCAGCCTCACTTATTTTGTTTTACACAGAATGTACAGCAGGTACCCAGGTGTTTTCACCTGTTCTATACTAAAATGGTCAGCCTCATAATAAGTGATAATTTGGTAAAAGACTTACCTCACCCTCCCTGTCACAGCCGTCGTGTTGGATACTTTTTTCGTAGTAATACTTGCTCTATCAGTAATCGTTGACAGTTGGCACATGGGAAATGTTAGTGTTAACAGTTTACATTTTTATAGACTACAACAGACATTGTCGGCGGGGATGTGTTCAACTGGTCTTATAACCAGACTTATCAGTCATTTAATCTAATTGTTTTACATTTTAATTGATGCCGAATGCAGGTAAATTATTGTGTCCTAAATGTTATGCAGCCGTCTGCCACCAGATGGCACATCGTCAGAAATCTGTTAATCTAGGTCTCATCTTTTTGTTGACACGATCAGAATGAAATCGTGGATACAAGCGGTGGAAATTGGCTTTCTCTGAAGAGTGGATGGGCTCTCCCTTAGTGATAGGGTGAGGACCTCAGTCATTTGGGAGGGATTCACATCGAAAGGAGACGGCTAAGGCATGTGCCTCCTGTGTACAGTGTTCAGACGAGTCGGTTGGTCTAATTATTTTTCTCATTTAGTCGGCTAAGAAATGAACACCCCTAATTGCCAGTTCATCATAATTATTTCTAACTTTGTTTGGTGCTGGTGAGTAATTGTCACGTGGTTTTAGGTAGTGGTGGAACCGATCCCACTCCACGGTTCGGCACGCACCTGATCCGAAGATTCGAAAAAGAATTGAAAAAAGTATGTGTATGGTGCGCGTGGTCAGTCTGTCAAGTAGTTATGGCCAGCGCTAGCGGTCCAAGTGAAGGAGCAGAGGAGTTTGCGGCATTTAAGCGGGCCTTTGCTGCCCAATCCGACCGGACTAAAGCTATTACAAAGCTACTGGGGTGTTTAGCTGCAGACGGGAGGCCGTATTCCGTTGTGCAAAACAAGGAGTTTAAACTATGATGAACATGCTTGAGCCACGCGATGATATCCCGTTGCGCGTCCACTTTGACAAGATTGCTCCAAGCATGTATGAGCAGGAAAAGTGGGCCGACAGCGACTTTTCGTTTTTATGGGCCGACGTGTGTGTGTGTG
>VUQG01032399.1:0-11517 GCA_015106755.1 Etia nguti | reverse complement strand
TATAATTAGCAAAGATTATTTTAGAAGATCTATCACATCCTTGTTCTGAGGGATTCAACTTGCTGCCCTCTGGTATCTGCTACAAGTCCCTTAAATCAACTATTTGTTTTAAGGGACCTGCAGACCAAAGGGACCAAAAAGAAACAGTTTCTTCTTAAGCACCAGTACAACAGTGAACTTTGCACCGATTCCCCTCTCTACCACCATTACCACTTCCTCTTTTATTAATATTCTTTCCCTTTGTGCAATAAATTCTCTCCTGCACAGTATCACAGTGAGCGGTATCTATACTCTGTGTAATATTGTATGTTATTTGTTAAGTCACTGTGAAATCACAAAATACTTGCAACTCTATACAACTCTGTAGCATAACCACATTACCTCATGATCATACCTCAATTATTTTTGCACCCCCATATTTTCTCCACCATATGTTTTGCTTATGTGTCATTCTGATGGCAAGCATAATTGCTCAAAAAGATTTCTTACAAGCATGTTTTGTATTGTCAACATAAAGAATTTACCATATAAAGATTTAAAATATGTTAGATTTAAACTCTGACCTTCAAATCAGTCTGTTGACTTTGAAGGAGAGGTAAATGTGATGATAATAATGCTGTATAGAGTTAATTAAAACTGTTTTTCTTACTGCCATTGTTTGTATTGCCAACATACATAGGGATATATATCTAATGATATATGGGAATTCTAAATATCACGTTAGTTTGGACCTCTTCTTTCAAGTCAAATTAGGTCAGACCTCTGACCTCACCTCACTTTTATATTTCCCATCTGTCTTCATATCATGCTGACATGAAAATGTGTTTTATCTTTAAAGAAAGTGTTGTTTTTTTGACTTATATAAAAGGGGAATTAGTATGCATTTTGACCTATATACACCATTTGTGTTGGCCTACATGCACAGGTTTTATCTATATTTACATCATATGTTATACTACTTACGCACGAACAACTGTTGATGCACAGCTGTTATTTTGCAAGCTAATAAGTTGTACTTATGGGTAGCTGTGACAGTTTTGTGTTCCATTTTGACAGTTTTATGATTTATGGTTTGTAAAAAGTGGCAGAGTTGAGCAGTCCACCTGGTGATTATTATGAATTATGGCCCATTTTAACAGCACAACGTGTCTGAGGTTGTCAAAAACCCTAATTCATGACATTTAGAGTTTCTTTTTGGCAGGTGCTCTGAAATTATACGCTGTACACTTTGTATTGTAGCAGAAGAACATCTTTAAGGGAATCTTTTAGCTGCTTCAAACTTGAAACTATTAGTTAAAAAAAAAATAAAAAAATACTGTAACTGATAATCACTTACTGGTAATATCTCAGGTCTCTGTTGGTTCGGGGCACATCTTTATCAATGATTCGAATGGCTTCCTGCAGGTCCCGATGGTCAAATGTGACTCGCTCAAACAATATCTGTTTATAACAAGGAAAAGTTAGTACAAAGATGTAGTAGGTAAATGGCAAACCCTTTAACAAATTTAGGTCCTGTTCTTTCAGTTGAAATGGTAAATGGCCTGTATTTGTATAGCGCTTTACTTAGTCCCCAAGGACCCCAAAGCGCTTTACACTACATTCAGTCATTCACTTTCACATTCACACACTGGTGATGGCAAGCTACATTGTAGCCACAGCTGCCATGGGGCGCACTGACAGAGGCGAGGCTGCCGGACACTGGCGCCACCCGCCCCTCTGACCACCACCAGTAGGCAAACATGGGGTTAGTATCTTGCCCAAGGATATTTGGCATGTAGACTGGAGGAGCCTGGGATCGAACCACCAACCTTCCAGTGAGTAGGTGACCCGCTCTACCACCTGAGCTACAGCCAGGTACTGCATTTATTTTATATCCCCCATTTTAAACTGTTCTTCTGTTCTACAAAGAAAAGCCAAAAGGAACATTTTAAATATAACTTAACAGAAACCAATGCAGAAAAATAGCGAGTAGAGAGAAATATGTGTAAAAGAAGTAAAAAGCCAGATATCAGACAGGTCACAATAAAGTCACAATAATACTCATGGATGTTTAGTTGAACTGACCTGTGCCTGAAGCTCCAAAAAAGCCATTCTAACTCTGACCGCCTCTGACCTGTCCTGAGATTGTTGCTGGGTCTGTGCCTGTCTCTGGTCAAAGTACCTGACGGCTGCCAGCAACTCAGCTGGATCATATAAAAGATATTTAGGAAAAAGAGTGAGAAATCAGGGCAGTTAAAAAAAGAAGAAAAAGAATAGAAACAAAAATTTGAAAAAGAAGGAAGCTACATGGCTTTTAATTGATAGCCATATAACTTCCTTCACTGTGAGAAAGTTTGTGCATGTTTAAGGCTTTACCATCAGTGCCATTGAGGTGCATTCGCATGGCCGAGGGGAGGAAGTGCTGCCACGTTCTCTTCATCACCCGGTAACGTACGACCAACTGCTCCTGCAGCAGCGAGCGCTCTAAAGCTGTCGAGCCGCACGGGTACATCCCGAACAAAAACCGCCACGCGAGGCCACGCTCAGATGGACACACCCCACCTGGACAGAGAGTGCAGACCTTTCGATCATTGTCAGTGGACAATTGTGCATTGAAGGTAAAACATTACATGACCTCCTATCATTCAATTAAACCAGTCACCACTGGTCTGAAAGAGAGCTTGGGAAGATCAAAACTGAAAGGAGAAAGCTTTAGAAGTAAATCAAAGAGCAAAGAGACTGCAAATACATATTTTAGTGAGCTTTAGCCTGCTTTCACTGGGATTTGAGACAAATATTTAAGAGGTCATTTGTAAAGTCTTGCTCTGGAGGTTCTTTAGTCTAGTCGAGTTTAACATTCCTCCACAAAGAAGACATATTTGCTGAAGTGCTGATAAGTTCCAGCTCTTTGTCTTTGCTTCTTCCAGTTCACAGCATATATTTATGGAGCCATTGACACTCATGTGATCTCACTCATGGAAATCCTACCAACCCTATAAATGGTGCCGCTTTAACACAGTAGTCACGCTGGAGTCCTTTGCTCCAGGGGGTCTGATGAACAGTCAAATATTGGACTTTAGAGAATCGTCTGGTTGTGCTTTTTCTCTGAGGCAAAGCGTCACCTGACTTAATCTTTAGAAATGAAGATAGGCACAATTCGCTGATGGATCTGGCCATAAAAACGTTTGTGTTAAATATTTTTACCGTACACCAAAACGGTGCTAAAATGGACACAGGTATATTTTCTCAAAACACTACAGCCACAAGTTTGTTATTATTTTTCCGAAGAGTCAAATTGAATTTTTCTAAAAACACACATTTAGCGAATGCAGTCCAAGTCACGCATTTTATCAGCAGGTGCGGTCCCTTAACTCTATACAGGTTTGTTCAGAATAACATGAGGCCTCAGCAGCAGTCGCTGTGAGAAACTACCGCTTCAAATCCAGCTGCTTCATGGACTGTGCTGATTCCCAGCCCCTGCCCTGTTATACTGTATCAATACAGAAAAACGCAATTATCTGTCAAACTTATAAACTAGACGAGGAAAGAATTTGCTTTTCTAAACGTGGAGATTAGATATTTTAAGATTTCTGCTTGGCCTTCCATACTTTCTAAAGTCTAAAAACGGAAGTGCTGACAACCAGTCTTACCTCATGTCTCCTGCAAAACTGCACGATTCAAGTTTACATTAAAAAATACTTGCAAGTAAATTGTGCGTTTTAGAAACCATTTTTGAAGATATGCATCCTCAGTCTTGACTCGTCGACCCTCCCCTCGGCGTCCATGACTCTGGGTAAAGTGAGGCGCGCTACGGCCAGAGCAGGAGAGCTGACCGCTGCTACTGTCCTCTGAGAACCTCCATCCAGCTGGTGGCTGGTGGATGTCAACTGTTCCTCTGCGGTCCGCCGTGGATTTCCTGTGTTTAGATCTTCCATGTGTGCCTGCGGTTTTAAACCACCCCTGGGTGAAGAAGGTTTGTCATTCGCGCTGCATCCACATAACAGGCAACAGAATCATCCTCCTGTGGCCCACCGCTTCCTAAACAACAAAGCCCGTCTCCCTCCGTGAGCTACAACTGAAATCATTCAAGACTCATTTCCAGCAGCGTGGTCGAGTCGTTTTAACTTTGCTAAACCCGTCGGAATGAGTTTCAGGAAACCATATCCAGCGAGACTAACTCTCATTCAGCCATCCGGGAGTCATATGACTGCACCTTTAAGATCCCAGTGTGCCCGACATTCCAGGTGGAGTCCAAACCCATGTGCTAAAGTTCACTGCAGGCTTGTGTGTATATCTTGCTCCATCTAGTGGTTGTATTTAGCAAAAGTCCCCCAGAAGAGCGATTTCGTCAACTTGGTTTATCTTATTGCTTTATTGCTTATGCCAGCCTGACTGATCTGAGTATTTCATAAACTGTTAATCACTGGGGTTTTCACGCATAACCATCTCTAAAGTTTACAGAGAATGGCCTGAAAAAAAAGAAAAAAAAAGATCCAGTGAGTAGCACTGGATATCAGCTACTTCTTTGAAGTGATAGAAAGGTCGCGGTAACTCAAGTAACCAAGGGATACAGAAGAGCATCTCTGAACACACAACACGGTAAATCTTCAAGCACATGGACTGCAGCAGCAGAAGACCGCATTTTTCATTACAATAGAAAAATATCTGGTCGAATGACTTGCATTCAGGTGACAGGGTTAGAATTAGGAGAAAACAACATGAAAGCATGAATCCATTGTGTCTTGTATAAGTAGTTCAGGCTGCTGCTGGTAGCAAAATGGCAGAGGAAACGTTTTTTTGGCATTTTTTTTCAACCAGTTTATGATTATTTACATTTGAAAGCCAGCCTGATTATTGATGCAGACCATTTTGTCCCCCTGTGACCACAGTGTACCCATTTTCTGATGGCTGCTATCAGCAGGGTAGCATACCATGTCACAGAGCTCAAATCATGTCATAACTGGTTTCTTAAACATAAAAAGTTAATTGTTATGAAGTCATTGTTATGTTTAGTGACCTCCATACTCACCAAATCTCAATTTAATAGAGAACTTTTGGGAGGTGGTCGAATGGGAGATTCTCATCATAAATTTCTAGCTGATAAATCTGCAGCAACTGTGTGATGCTGTCATGTCGACATGGACCAAAATCTCAGAGGAATGTTTCCAGCACCTTGTTGAATCTATGCCATAAAGAATTAAAGCAGTTCTGGAGGGAAAAGGAGGTCCAACTCGGTATCAGCAAAGTGAACCTAATACAGTGGCCAATGAATGCTGCTACTACATACATTTTGTGCATAATCAAGCCACTCCACACACCACAAAGTACCTAGCTTATGGTAAGAAAACTACTTTGAGCCACTCACTCATTTACAAGGGGTCACCAGAGTAGGTAGGTCCATATATTTGATTTGACCTCTATGCTGTGCAATTTTTTTTACATCAATACAAATATTTGTCTAGCTATAATTACTTCTTGTTATAAAAAATATTACAGTACAAATTCACAGAATCTCTTCTCTGTGCTAAGGAAAAACACATACTAGGTCTAATCCAACTTGCAACTCAGTCTTTTTTTTCAATAACATAATAGCATCTACCTTTTGTTCATGTGCCATATGGTCAAGTATAAAGCTCAATCCTCCTCAATTAGTAGAAATTATAGTCTGGTTTAATATTTTTTACAGAGTGGAAGGGCAACCTTTTAACAATGCACTAGACTACACTGTTGGGTTAGAAATGACAGTTTTGCAAACACTTCTCAGATGTTGTGACACTGAACTGCTGTGTTTTCACAAATGTTAATCAAAGAAAAGAAAAAGGGCGGATTTCAGCAACGTGCGATTTTTACACTTTGGTTAATATGTAAAAATTAAATGATATAAGAGAAGGAAGAGAGTGTTTCTGATATACAGTATATGTGCTTAAAATTTGCCTGCAAACTTGAACATAGTTATTGTGGGGAAGGCGTTTACTTTTCTTTCCCAGCTTCCTTTTTTTTTCTTTTTTCAACTTCTTGATGCATGCTCAATCATCCAGGTAAGTAAATCTCCAAAAGTTGATTCTGTTCATCTGGACGTAGCGTTTTCAGTGGGAGAAACGTTTCGTAGGAAGGAACAATGAAAGGAAGGAACAATGGGCTGGGCTGTCAGGAACTGACCTCCCAGTTCCTTCAGTGGGCTGGTTTCAGTTATTATGCAAATATACTGTTTTTAAGATTGGGGAAACCTGCAGTCAGCTGAGACTGAAGAAGTCACTTGGATGAGTGACGAAACGTTTCTCCCACTGAAAACGCTACGTCCAGATGAACAGAATCAACTTTTGGAGACTTTTTTCAACTGATCATTAGAGTGCAACAGGAAACTGACCCATGTCATTTCACATCAGTGCAGAGATCTAATACATACTGAGAAAGCACAAAGGAACATAATTTTCTTACACCTCCTCTCACAGTGAGTATTTACTATGTGCTAAATAGTAGACAATAGGCAATTTACTGTACAGTATGTTGGCTACATGTAAAGAGGATTGCTGTAAAACTGAATCAGGATTGCGTCTACTAACCTGTGACTGTCTTGCTTTGGCTAGATGCAGCTGCCAGGCCTTATTGGTTTCTTTTCAGTATTGATTCTGGGTTGTAATTCAAAAGGTGAGTGAGATAATAAGCTCATGTGTTTGTTTTAAATTGGAAATGCACTTTCAGTATGTAGTAAATATGGTACTTGGAGCACTTTACATGCTTCTCATTCACCCATTTACACAGATTTATACACTAATGATGGTGAAGCTGTCATATAATGTGCTTTTCTAATGCTGGCCTTGCTATTGTAATAAACATTTTTTTCTACAATCTAATTTGCAGCTTTGAAATTAGCCTTTGAAAAATAAAATGCAATTTCTGACTTGCTTTGTTTTTAATTGCAGATAAAGAATGGAAAATACAAGTCGGAAGAAAGATCACAGCACGACGTGGATCAACCGTAACCATACAATGCAACTTTAGCTATCCACAGAATTTCCAAACTAATGATGTTACAGTTTTCTGGAAGGTGTCATCAGTACCTGACCAAAGTAACTGTAGTAATGGGGACAATGACAGGAAGGCATTTGCTTTTCACCCACGTAATGTCTGTGTGCTTGAGGAGTACCGAGGCAGGACTAAGCTCATTGGAGACAAGAACAAGGGCAACTGTTCTCTCCAGATCAGCAACATCACACATAGTGAGCGAGAGATCTATGTGAGAATTTATGTGAAGAATGAAAAGTACAGTTTCATCAGGGACCGTGTTTCATTTTCCATAAATGGTCAGAATTTCAGTAATTTATTTTTAAATTTTGATTTAAACTATGAATTAATTTAATTTTTTTATTTAATAGCTTGCATGTTTTCTGCACAGGGGCAGGCGTTAAACTAGACATTTCTAAGACAGGTATTAACTTCATTTCTGCATTATTTTTTATTTACATTCAATGAACGGAGCCTTTTTTAATTTGCCATCATGCTGTGTACTACTTTTCCAACAGGTACCAATTCCTATACAACTCCTGACCCTTTAACCACTGATACAACAATAAGTAAGTTTAATATTCACACAGTTTGTTGAGTATGTCACACTCTGTACTTCAGTTTTCTTTACTGAACATATTACTTTTCGCAGCAAATGCAAATGAAAACGACACGGGCCTTGCAACAATGCTGTCTGTGGCCATCCCTGTAGCAGTTCTTGTGGTGATCATTCCTCTTGTTGCTGGGATATTTATTTTTATAAAATACAAGAGGTAACTTTTTCATCATTTGTAAACTTAATGTGTGGCCTGCAAGCAGCAAACTTGAATGAGCTTTATTTCTCAGATTGATATACTTGATGTACATAGTTTATCATCTGGATACTTTTCAGGCAAATGTGTGGTTTGAAAAGCTAAGCATTTATGCAATCAAAGTACATTTAAATTTGGAAATGTAGCTTTCTGCGAAGAATATCTAGAGTACCAGAGAGAAATAATCCAAAGCAGATTATATTCATTTATCATAAACATACCAGAGTGCTTCGAATGTTAACTTTATTGTTTAAATTTGAGTTACCATGTACAAACAACCGTAATAACAGTAATCATAATTTTCCCAGGTCACGCAGTGTCACCAGGGAGGACTCTGGATACTATGCAAACTTTAGCAGAACACTATCAAACCCACCCAAAAGGTTTGCATAAATGGAAAAAGTATACCATACATGTGTAACCCATCTAAGAAGCTTGACATTTCTTTTATTTTTAATTGAATGTGTCATTATGATGAATCCAAAAATAATTGTTGTATTTTGTATTTGTACCATTTGATACATTTGTGTTATCAGGACGTAAATATGCATTTATTTGATGCACAGTGACAAAATTCTCATGACCTTTTCCTCAACTTGGCATCTTTAATTTCTCTCTTTTTCTTTTTTTGTTTTTGTTTTTTCAGAGAAGTCACTTGTGACACACAAGCTAAGAAGCTGCCTGAAGGGAAAGCTATTGATGATGCTGTTTACATCAATGTCAAGGTACAGTACCCGCACTGATACAGGTTTTACTGTCCCAAGAAGTTAACAGCAAAGACAAAAATGACTAAAGCCAACTTTTATGTAACCTTTTGTCCCTGCAGGCCCCAACAGGTCACATGGCTCCAAACAGCAGTTGTGCAGATAATATATATGCAAATGTGGATTACAGAACTTAGAAGGAAATCTGCATGTCATTAGTGTATGATGCTTTCTACATGTGTTCATGTGTATGCATTACTATGTGCCTCTGTACATTTCAGGCAGGTCTTAATTTTTTTTTTCTTTTTTGAGAGTGTTAACATATGCACAAAAAAATCCTAACAAATCGCTGTGGGTTCAACTGAAGGAGGAAAGTGCGAAAACACTCTAAATGACCAAAAATAACTGCACAGCATTGCAAAACAATGATAATTCCTTTTTTACGTACTTGCGATTGCAGACCTTCAGATGGTCAGACAAGAGTGTTATTTCAAAACATGAATTTATGTGAAAATGCTATAGCATAAAATCAGAAGTGAGATTTCAGTGTTAGAGATGGGGAACAGTAGGCACAGTCAGTCAAACTCATTTTTCTGTTGCAGAGAGGTGAAGTGCTATAGTAGCAATGCCTCTGTTCTTATGGAGTAGTAACAGTGGAGCTTGAAAAGGAATGACTTCAAATATGAGATGGATAACTGAACTAAATGAAAAACCTAGGCATAAGACTGGCTTGAAAGCGTATTCTTTAAGCCTTGTCTGCCTAGACTCACTTGAAAATGCCTCCATGTTAGACATTTCCACACCTTAAAACATTTTGCGTCAGTGTTCAGTGACAATAGGAGATGTGCTCCCTCACTGATAATTAATGGTAACAATAATATTTCTCCAACCTTAGCCACGTTAGTTTTGTTAGAAAAAGTCTTCTCTTAGCCTTACTTGTGGCATATTGTGGAATGGGAGAATACAAACCTGTTAGGATTGGAAATTAGGAAGGGTTTCAGTTTTTTTTGTTGTTTTTTTTTAAGAAATCTCCCATTGCAACATTCTTGCCCAGTTTGCCTAATACAGGTAATATAAGTTGGTGAGCATAACAATACTGTAACCAATACAGATGACAGTAACTTTGCCAAAATATCACACAGTTTGTAACAATAAATAAAAACAGCGACCTTATTAATACACTTGATCTTATGCAGTTCTTTTTTTTTTTTTTTTGCTTTACATCAGTGTCTTTGACCTTGGTAAATAAACCTGCCAGTGTTACACCACCAAGTAACTAAGGAAATGAAATCAAGCATCAGTTTTGCAACTTTTCTGCAATATCTCTTGAGTGGAGTTCTCTTTTCTTTGGAATTTACCCATTTTAACTAAACTAGTTAAAATACAGAAGTGAGGGGTGAAAATTACATTCACTTTGGGTACATCCTGTGTCATGTCTGCTGAAACTTATTTAAAGGGTTAAAAAAAGATGGACAGACTGCAGGCAACCCCCCACCGCCAACTCTGTCTGTGGAGGTGAATGATCAGGTATATGCCACCTGCTCTGTTTTTCACTCCTGCCCATCTATTCCCCCTCAGTTCTCCTGGAGTCACACTGGAGTTATCAAAAGCCAGTCGAAGAAAGTGAATGCATGGAACTGGGAAGCAGTGTCAACTCTGACCTTTCCGCCTCTAGCGATCGATTTCAGCAAGCCTTTAAACTGCACAGTATGACACAGAGGGGGGGAAGGAGGCACAAAGCTTCATTATTCTTCTAATATGAGCCCAGTGCATGACCTAAATATAACTTCTCACTCTACACAGTAAATTAATTGAAGGTTTTAATTTAGCATTTGAGGTATATAGCATCTTTAAACTACTTAAAGTGAATCTTAAAACAAATAGCTTTTCTACTTGTGAAGCCCAAGGAGTTTTGTGATTGTTTGGTTTGAGTGGACGTCACAGAGTGTGTCTGTACTAAAAACACGAGTTTTAGTGTTATCTATGGTGAATGATAAGTCATGAACAGCTTCCCCCTCTGCCTTCCTGTTAATTTACAATAAATGACACTTTAAAATGGTGTTTTTATGTTCTTAATCCTGAGCACAGCACACACATAATGTTTTTCTAACTTCATTATTGTTGTTGTTTATTTAATTTCTGTGAAGGTGCATGTAAGGGTTGAAACCAATTATTCATGCATCTACATACAACTGAAATTGATTGCATACATTTTAGCTGATGTGGGAGTTAAAGTTTTATTTCTCCAAATGTTTACATTAAAATACAGTGAAAAAACATTGATACATATATATTCTTAAGTAATATTCTTAGAAAGAGGTGTTGTTATGTGATAACTATGACAAAAATAATAAGGTAGTTATGAAACATATTTTGCAACTCAAAACTTCGTTATTAAATTGCGGCAGCAAGAGTACTGACAGGGACTAGAAAGAGAGCATATTTCGCCCAAATCTGTATAGAAATCCAAAAAATTAATTCACTTTTTTTATTTATCCACATTACATATGAAGTAAATCAAATGAATGAATGTCATCAGTATAAATGCCTTGGATCAGACCTGTTTCACTAAAACTAAAATGATCAGAAATGCCAAACAAGTCAAATATTCAGTTCAATTCCATTTTATTTATATAGCGCCAAATCACAACAACAGTCACCTCAAGGCGCTTTATATTGTAAGGTAGACCCTACAATAATACATACAGAGAAAAAAACCTAACAATCATATGACCCTCTATGAGCAAGCACTTTGGCGACAGTGGGGAGGAAAAACTCCCTTTTAACAGGAAGAAACCTCCGGCAGAACCAGGCTCAGGGAGGGGCGGCCATCTGCTGCGACAGAATGGGGTGAGAGAAGGAAGACAGGATAAAAGACATGCTGTGGAAGAGAGACAGAGATTAATAACAAGTATGATTCAATGCAGAGAGGTCTATTAACACATGCTGAGTGAGAAAGGTGACTGGAAATGAAAAACTCAATGCATCATGGGAATCCCCCGGCAGCCTACGTCTAT
>VUQG01032392.1:0-12814 GCA_015106755.1 Etia nguti | reverse complement strand
CATAATGTCCTCTTTGTATATATTCACTTACTGTATATAATGTTCTCTCTCTTTTTGCACAGTCGAGGAGCATATCAGGACACATTTTACTGCATGTTGTACTCGTATAACTATACACGTGACAAATAAAGAATCTTGAATCTTGAATACTGTTCAACTGATGCTCACGAGGGCATGGTACCACAGTGTGTTCCAACACTGCTTTTATGCAGACAGAGGGGGTTGTAAGTAATCGAGTAAAGTTGGAGCACCTCTAGGAATTAGTAGCGCCAGCTCTCAAGGCTTGATCAACTTCCATTGCTGCAGAACAGCTTTAAATTGTTACCCCATTTTGTGCTCACTGAAAAAAGGCCTTTTTGTATAATTCGGAGATGTACATTATTTTTCAGTTTTGGGTAACCTTACCTTTTTTTAAACCTCTGGCAGTTCACCACTTACCTTTGTATCATTTCAAGCTATTCATTGGATTTGAACGACTTGAATTGCAGTAAATAGCTGGAAAAATTGTTGTTCTAAAACATTTTACCTACTCCTACATAACAAAAGCCTGCACTTTGAACTTGTTTTTACTGCACTAGAAACTTCTTAAAGTACATTTAAAAAGAACAAAAGAATGAGCTGCCTTGGTGGAGGTCTGCGATCTTGAAGAGCTTCTTGTTTTTTTAATATTATAGTTTTATAATCCTTTGTAGAATCAGCTGCTCTGCTGCCAGTGGATGTAACCGTGTCTGTGATAATGTTGCCACTTTCATCCAAACGCACTCAAAAGCGGTCGATGAAGAAAGAAAATGGAAAGCTGTTGAACTTGGACACTTGTTATGGATAGACCCTCCATGTGTGAGCAATACGTTGTGATTATTCGCAGGTACTTAACACGCTCTAATTTGCCTTTATTATAAGTGATAAAGTTTCTGGCTGTTTTAATGAGCAGTGGAAAGGATAAGCGGATGGAGGTTCAGAAATAAAGATCTGGTATCATCTTTACTTCATAAATTAGAATGTATAAAAGGAATACAGCCATCAAACTATGCTTTAAGTTTTCTGTTCAACTCAAAAATTAATTGCAATTATGAATGACGGGTGGATTAGATGCACATGGACTGCTTTCTCTGCAGAGGAAATTACTGACTGAACTAAAGTAGGATAAGAAATGATTAATACAAAAATTCACCATACATCAACCCTATGTAGAGGTGGAGGAGAGAGTGAAAGGGAATGCAGTCATGTGTGAAGATTATTTCAGTTAAGAGCCAATTAGTGATGAGGAAATGAAGCAAGTTGAAAAAAGGAAAGAAAACTGGTAACTGCAGTTTATCTGATCCATTTCAGATTTAGCTCATAAGTCTCACAATTGGCTGTTTTTTCTGTTGCTTTCACAACTTCCATACTTTGCGTGTATGTGAAGCATTTAGGGAATATGTTGACTATAAAATAATGTCAATTACTCAGTCCCCAAATAGTTACGGGACTACAAACTGTTACAAACTAAAAAAAAGTACCTGAAGATGTACAAGAGTTGCAGATAAAACTCCTGCCTTCCTCTTTTTCTCTGCCTGTCTCCTTCATTACACTCGAGGCTCCCAGACATCAGAACTCGCCGGTTTTACTGATCAGTCTGTCTCTAAACATTATTGATCTGTCCTTATACGAGCTGACATTGATCTGATCTCTTAGGATGATTTTAGCCCATGAGATGAACACTGTAAAATATGACAGGGCTCACAAATCATCTCCCTGCACCGAACCCTGGAGTCACAACAGAAGTGACTGGTGTCAGCTGTCCTCGCAGTACCTCAACTTCAAACTTACTTCACCAGCCTGAGTTCTACAAATGTGTTTGAGGTTCTTTAGGGGTCTCCGGGGTTCTCGAAGATAATTTCTTGATCATTTTGCCACATCTGTTGGTGTAGTTAAAGCTCCAGCAACACCAGTTGAGGTTGTTTGGACTTTATCCTCTTCTCTGTTATGAAGAGGAAGTTGTGCCAGAGAGATTTAGTGTTTGGTGACAAAGTTTTAGCTTCTCAACAGCTAGATGGTGAAGAGTGTCCTTGTTGAGGCTTCAGAAAATAAAGTGAATATTTTTGGAGTGATATGATGAAAAGAAAAATGTGCAAACCTGTGAAGATTACAAAAAATCCTGAGAAAACATCCATCAGACAGATTAAACTGGGTACAGCTGTAGTTCTAACCTTGAGTCAACCCGACAAGAGGTTGATGGATGAGTCAATGATCCAGTTCCTTTTTTACAGTGTCTGCAAGCACTGAAAGCAGTTTAGTCTAGTGGTTCTAGATAGAAAAAGGTTGAGTTAAAAATAAAGTACAGTTGCATGATATACTCTGCTCTTCTTTAGGAGCTCAAAACCATAAAAAACATCCTCATGAGAGAACCCACAGGTTGTTTGTGCAAGACATCTACTGTGAAAACGATTGTAGGTTATATAAAAACTGCTGCAGAGAGACACCGAGGTAGACAGACTGTGGCAGTAGGTGAGGTGGAGTTCAATCAGGTCCTGCACGCTGACGGTAAGAGCGTTTCAATTCCTATCATAACTACGCCATGATATTGTTTAGAATCAGGAGAGAGGTACATCAGTGAGTGTCTACAGCCATCTGTAAAACACAGTGAAGGCTCTGTCAAGGTCTGCACTTTATAGAAATATAGAAAAGTACCATCAGATTTTGGAGAGCTTCTTATTCGTTTTTCAGCATGACAGTGATTCCAAACATATTATCAACTGGGCAGGGCTATACTTTCATGTAAGACCAACTGACCTGAGAAATGTTTATACCCTACTTGAATCTTTAAGATATGAAATTTCAGTTGAACCTAAACTCTTTACAGTAAAACTGCTTGAAGAGATTTTTTTTCTGCAGATGGTAAACATATTTATTTCTGCTCTAAAGTTGTTTGTATTAACAATTTTTGGGGGGACTGCCTTGCTTTGGGAGTGAGCCTAAAGTCACAAAAAGAGGACAGTTTTTGTCATTTTAGCATTGGAGCCAGTTGTTTTAGCAATTTGCATTTAAATGTCAGTGCTCGCGGTGATCATACACATGCTTGGTGATGTAAGGCTTTTTTTCTTAACCGAGGCGGAAAATAATGTGCTTTTGTAAAAGCCACTGGCATAGTCTTAGTTACATACAAGGTCACTATAACAAGAAAGGTTCTCTATCCTTAAAGAAGTGCCTGTTTTAAAGCAATCATTCCATGAGAGGTAACAGGTTTATTTTATTTAGATGTGTGTACTGAGCCCTAACAAGACCTATAGTAAAAACTCCCTGTTTAACATTAGCTTAAAAAAAAGTCACAGTGCCCAGTGAACAAAAGTCCTCCTCTTTCGTGTTGTTTTTGTGATTGAGTTTTTACAGTGAACTGACTTCACATCCAATCAGGAAGAATAAACAGGCACAGTCCAACAAATGAGACAGTGACATTGACTCAGTTCATTTCAGAAAATGTAATCTGGGATGTGATTATGAAATGATGAAGGTGAAAATGGAAGTAAATATGATTGAGGGGAAGGAGAATGATTCATATATAGAGAGAGAAATGGAAAGTGGCAGACATACAATAGAGAGGCTGTGAGGTGCTTAAGTAATTCAGCAGTTCACATTTTTAATTTCTATTGGGTATTACAGAGAAAACCCCAAAGAAGTCCACTCCTATTAAAAGATCAAATAAATTTCAGTTTGACTAGAACAGAGAAAAAATGAGCTACTTTGAATTATAGAAAAAATCATCCATTTTCCCCTTAGCTTTCATATTTTTATAAATATTCATTCTGCATTTTAAAAGAAATGTTTGCTGCTGCTTATTTATTTCTGTTTAAACAAAAGTCTTTTAGGGCCAATGGGCAAACCAACTAATTTAGAATGTAAGTTCTATTTTTACAGGATAAATTATTTGGAAAGTTAACACCCAACATGGCCTTCAACCAAAATAATAGTTGCATTACCTAAACTGAACTTTTCTAGGATCTACCTGTCATTTACTGGACATTTTACCAATCTCTTTATTACACACACCTACGCTAGTACTGGGTTGGATACTCGTTTTCCTTCAAAGCTGCTTTAATTCTTAATGGCACAGATCCAACAAGATTTTGGTCCATATTTACATGACAGCATCACACAGTTGCTCTAGATTTGTTGTAAATTCATGATTTGAATCACCTGTTCCTGTTCCACCACATCCCAAAAGTGCCCTACAGGATTGAGATCTTGTAACTGTGGAGGCTACACTGGGTACGCTGTGGCCAAAATATTCTGTGGTAGGCTGTTTAGATAATGCTCAGTCAGTACTAACTGGTCCAAAATCGTGCCAAAAAAATATCACCCACTCCATTACACCACTAACATGAGCCTGCCTTGTTGGAGCCATGCTTTCATGCTATATTTGCCAAATTCTGACACTACTATCCAAATCTTGCAGCCAAAATTGCGACTAATCAGACCACGCAATGTTTTCCCAATCTTCCATTTTCCAATTTTACTGAGTCTGTGTGAACTGTACACTCCGTTTCCTGTTCTGGGCTGACAGGAGTGGCACCTCGTGTGGTCTTCTGCTACTGTAGTTATCTGCTTCAGGGATGGACATGTGCATTTAGGGATGCAGTTATGCATACCTTGATTGGTTGAATTACTATTGCCTTTCTTTTAGCACAAAGCAGTATGGCCATTCTCCCCTGACATCAACGATTTTGGGCCCAGACAACTGCCGCTCACTGGATGTTTTCTCTTTTTTAGACGTCTGGCATGTTCAAATCCACTTAAAGCTCCTTTCTTCCCCATTTTGATTTAGGTTTAGACTTCAGCGGGTCGACTTGACCATGTCTACATGCCTAAAAGCACTGAGTTGTGATTGGCTGATTCAATATTTGCAAATAAGCAGTTGAACAGATGTACCTAATGAAGTGGTTGTGATTGTATTTTGGATTGGACATTAGTTGTACTTCACAGCCTTTAAAACCAAGCCTGTCATCAGAATTAACTGATAACAATAGTGAAAGTATATTTGATGTTACCCTAGTTACCTTTGCTAACTCTTTAGCTTGCTGTTTTCATGCAAACAGCTAGCTAACTAACTAAATATACAGAACATGGTGACAAGCATATATCAAAATCCTGGAAATGCTACTGTATGTACCACTGTATGTGGCACTCATGTAAGCAGGTTCTAAAAGGACACCAGTTCAGAACTGGTTCTACACCAGCACCAGGGTTTGAATTTGTATTTCTGTGGATAGAAATGTCCTCCGGTGCATTCAAACTTCCCCGGCTTCCTCAGAGACCCAGCCAGCCTGGAGGTTAAACACCAGAGACGGCAGGCCGAAGGAAAATTGAGAAACAGACGTATTAATCATCTTCAGAGGAAATGACCTGTAAAAATGGCAATCAATATCTATCCCTGCTCTGACTCTCAGACTGTTTAATGATTGACTCTGAGTCAGTGGCACATTTTAAGTGGATTTTCTGTTTCTGTTGACTCACACACACCCTTCTGCAGCTACTCTGCAATTTCCCAGTTTAACCATTAATATTCCGATTGTTTACTCACGCTTTGTTGCTATCACTCCCTTTCTCTGGACAATGGCCAATGGTTGATGTATTCTGAGCTTCACTATCAGCTCTATACTGAGGGCACACCACTCCTCCAACTGATAAAGATATTTCAAACTGAAAACAATAGACTTAAACCCCACTAAATATTTCACATATGGAGATTAAGTAGCCTGGAAAAGACAGAAGATGCCTGGATTGTAGACAGACTTGATGCCACCATTGCATTACACTGATCTTCTGTCAAATGTATTTTTACATAAATGTGTTCCTATGGCGAGAAATAGAAGCAACATAGGCCTGTCCTCCTATTTTATTTTATTTTTACCTCCTTTGATTTCTTGTCCACACCTCTGCCTCCTCCCCCTCATCTCCTCCCGATATGTAGTAATATGTAGAGATGATGACCTATTGATTTCTGCTGCAGGGATGTTTGACAACCAGGCGGCAGCGGGAACACACTCAGGTTGTAATATCACTTGTTCTGTAATTAGCAGTTGACTTATTACACTGAGACTGAGGCTGCAACAGTGCGGAGCTACAGCCGAGGCTGAAATGAACTTTATTTTGTTTTTGGTTGTCTAAGGTGCAGTTTTATGACTTCCATTTGTGCAGCAGAAAAAGAAAACAAAGAAGAACATTAAAACTCTCCAATGAAATTCAATCCTGCTGCTTTTACACTAATATGTCACAACTTGCAATGCTGCTAATGCAAATTTTGCCACTACAGAGTGCAATTTTATGACCTAGATGTATTTAGGCAACACAAAGTGGTGACATTAGCATGCCAACATAATCTTCATCTACTCTTTTGCACCACAAAGCAAGTATGATCAGTGCCTCCATAAAGAAGACATAATAAATAAAAAAGCACAGTCATACAAATTAAGGCATGAAACATAACAAAATACACTGAAATTAAAGCATATGACTAAATATAAGTGCCATGTGTTTATTAATAAATATTCTACTTCAATTTTACTTTTCTTATTCGGGTGTAGGATGTCAGAATATTAGGTGTTTAATCAGTTTTCCTCCTGAATACTATTAATACTCTATTCAGTCAAGCAACAATCACCAAATAACTGGTTTTCAGCTTTCAGTTCTGAAAAGTGAAGTCAACATGGAAGTGCTTTATACTTGCAATTTTTTAATTAACCACAGGGGGAGACTCCTGATTGTAGAGAAGTCTGAGATAGTGACCTTGCTTCTAACTTTATTTGTGGATTCACAAGACATTTTTGTTAAGGAGTTCATGATTAGAATCCCCAGTTTTCACTCTTAATTAACGCAGCATGCTACTAGTTTTGTCATTTGTCTGTGATGCTACCACATGCCCAGGTAGGCTTTTGCCTCCCACCCAGCTCACACCAATGCCTGTTCCCCATATGGTGGGCCCATGGGGTACCTGGTGGATCTATGTTTTTTCAGAGCTGAGTCTTCTGCTTCATTGGGGTCTTCTGAATGGTTTTTTTTCCTTCGTCTGGTCCCTCCCCGGATCCTACCGGGAACAACACAGCTCCCAGGATCAAACCCCTCCACCCAAGTGAGGTGGCGATTCTTTAGCACTCCTTCGACTACATATATATATATATATATATATATATATATATATATATATATATATATATATAGAGAGAGAGAGAGAGAGAGAGAGAGAGAGAGAGAGAGAGAGAGAGCTGGGCCAAAAGGTGAACCTTTCGATTTACTGCTCTTACTCTTGCTCACTTTTGCTCTCTCACCCTCGTGTTCACTCTTGCTTGCCCTCTCTCGCTCTTTCACCATCTCTCTTGCTCGTCCTCTTTTGAGTTACCATGTGAAGGTAACTCATAGAAACAAAGATTTATGTTGTTACCAAATACATCATTCATATATATACACATACATATATATAGAGAGAGAGATAGATAGATAGATAGATAGATAGATAGATAGATAGATAGATAGATAGATAGATAGATAGATAGATAGATAGATAGATAGATATTTTTATATATATATATTATGGCGTTACCATGCTAAGATGCTCACAGTGACAATGCTAGCATGCTCATAGTTGCAGATGTAACGTTTAACATCTTGGTTTAGCATAATAAGCCAGGAATTCACTGGGAGTGGCTTCAAAATAAGACCCTGTGCAGGCTAAACGCTCCACTTCTGAGGCCGTGCACAAAAGATGTGACGTCACTGATGCACGCTTTTTGTATTCCCATGGTTAGAAGGATAAGATTAGCACTAAATGCAATATAAAGCTTAGGCAGATCCGATGGTAATTCGTTTTGATGCACTTTGATCATAAACCACGCTAATGTAAATGAAAACCTCAGTCGTGATGTCTTCCTTATATGCAGACATCTTTAAGTGTAATAAATATCACGCTGTATGAGAGAAAATGATAAAGAAACACGGCAGGTGAATCTCAGACACTGACAGGAGTGGATGTTCTCTGAGCTGTGAAGATGAACACTATAGTGACACAAAGAGTCACCAGCTGCTTGCTTATCATTACTAATTTATATCTGATTGTGTCGGCTAAAACTCCAGAGACCGACACACTCAGAGAGAGAGAGGACTGAGATTAAAGGGGGATTCTGCTGTGCCGCAGAGATACTTTCTGGACACAGGAGAAGCCCTTTTTTCTTTTTTCTCCTACTATCTACATTATACATTAACTTTGGCTCCTCTCCAGTGAAACACACCAGTACGCCCTGACACTGAGCCAACATGAACAATCCCAGGAACCTGAAGCTGAAGCAGCTGAATGGAATTGAGCAATCAATCATTTTATTATTTACACTTGTTCTTCCGGCTGTTTCTGCACAATAAAATTCCCAATGCTGCATAAGTCGGATAATCACTCTTAGCATCCATTCATTCATCCATCCATTTTCTTCTGCTTATGAAAAATCCGTAGTAATGGCATTACTTTCAGTTGGTATGAGAGCTGAAAAGCAAACAGCTGAATGTTTTTTCACATTGATCAAGGAAGTTTGTGAATTTAAGACTTAAACAGCAGTGCTCAGTAATACTGACTAACAGTGCAGTTAGTCAGTATTACTGGCTCCAAAGGTCATGCCGTGCCTACAGAATCCCATGTTAAAATATCATATCTGCCAATTCTCCCATATTGTTAGATCATGTCCTGTTGACTTTTTTTAGTCCCAAGGGCCTGGCCCCCTGCCGAGCATAACTGGACAATGGCAGGTGGGGAAGTTGACCAAGGCAGTACACCTGGAAAAAACTGTAAATACAGGTGTCATAAGGCAAGCTCAGGGAGGACAGAAAACTCTGATGGACCAGAAAGGCAAAAACTTCACTTGATCTTTTTGTAGCTTAGGTTATCTACTAATAGGACGGTTGATGGTTCGATCCCAGTCTGTATGCCAAATATCCTTGGGTAAGATACCAACCCCAAGTTGCTCTCAGGTGCATCCATCGGAGTGTGAGGTAACTTACACAGAAAAAGTGCTTGTATGAATGGATGAGGAGCATGTTGTATATTCACCAAAGCGGGCCTGACAATCCCTCTGACTCTTTGGGTTTCAAGCAGAAGGTGTCAAAAAAGTTACCACAGGGATAACTGGCTTGTGGCGGGAAAGCGTTCTTTGGTCGCATTTTGATCCTTTGATGTCGGCTCTTTCCGTCATTGTGCAGCAGAAATCAACAAGCGTTGGATTGTTCGCCCACTAACAGGGAGCGTGAGCTGGGATTAGTCATGACACAAGTTCGTTTTGCCTCAGTGACGATGTGTTGTTGTAATAGTAATCCTGCTCAGTACAAAAGGAATTGCAGATTCAGACATTTAGAGTATGTGCTTGGTTGAGGATCTAGCCATGCGAAGCTGCAAGATTATGACTAAAAGCCTCTAAGTCAGAATTCTGCATAGCCACAGTGATAAGGTAGCACTGTGGATTTTCAGGTGGTCTCTCGGTCTCGGGCAGACCAGTGAAGGAGAGCCGTTCATGACTGGTCTGGGCGACTGCTGAACAATGGTCGCCTCTCTCTAATATCACACTGATGTTTTGGGAGAACCTAATGCTAAATGATTTGTAACCAGCCCGATTTGTAACCAGCCCGATTCCTGTAATTTACAACACCATCTACGTTATTTTTTTGAGTAACATTTTGTGTTAGTAATGTTACTCAATATATCAGATTGTCTATAAAACACAGTCTATACACACTACAAACATTTTCAATCCATCTGTGCAACATGGCAACGCACAACCCAATTCAAAGGTGTGTTAGATATCTTCACCAGTTAATATCATTCTTGATGATCTGCATGTTCGATTTGGCAAAGATTTTATGCCAGATCGCTTTCCTGATGCAACTCTTTCCAGTCTACTGGAGCCCCTTTTTCCATCCTACTTGGATCAGATAGGCTCAACTCGAATAGATTGGTTTTCCATTACAATCCAGTGCTACCTAACATCCCTGGTTGTCGTCATAGCAATGTGTCCGAACGTCCTGCAACATAATTAATGTGCACTACAAAAAAGGTAGACATCGAGGCAAGAATGTACCCACTGTTCGGTATGTAGCTTTTCATCAGACTCTGGGGAACACGGTGTTGTTTTTTGTAGCCATTTCCCTCGTTGCTGGTTTCAAAAATGGCGGTCTTAATTTTCGTAAATGAGAGGCTCTCATGACTCGTCGAGTGACGCTACTGGCCGGCCAATCAGTGGCATGCAGGTACTAATAAACTACCTGGTACCAGATACTATGACCTAATGGAAAACCCTGAAAACCATGGAGAACGGTGCAGAGTCAATCCAAGTAGGTACAAATGGAAAACGGGCTTAGGAGTGGGTCTGACCAGGTTTTTCCAACCAGTAGTGCCACATAAGACACCATCCTCATCAGTTGCCTCCTGGTGGCCTCAACCAGCTCCTTTCAGAGTGGAGGAGTAGCTGCTTTACTCTGAGCCCCTCACACTAGCTCTGAGGCTGAGCCCAGCCACCCTTCACAGGAAGCTCACTACCCAAAGTTCATGACCATAAGTGAGAGTTAGGTTTTATTCACTTCCTGCATTGTAATATCAAGTAAAAGTGGGTTGATATCTAAGAAATCCTGCTCTACAGTGTTAATATTACAGACAAGCATATCAGAGGAGGAGCTGCTGCCAGTTTGTCACTAGATTTTAGCTACGTTAAGTTTTATATTTGCTTTGCTTAGTTTTGCAGAAAATGTCTTAAAATGTTTTCACAAGTTTCTGTTTGCTTGTTTGGAAAAATGTCTGCACAGCGTTACACAGTGAGCGTTTGTTGTGTTTTCTTGCCAAGACTGTAATGTACATACAAGTACATTTGGAGTAAACTGACATTTTACTGAAGTACTTAGTACTGCATGTACTTTCCAGCTGGAAAAAGAGCAGTGGTTGTACAAAGGCTAAATCCCAGTCGCTTGCACAGCACACTAATGAGACATGTTCACACTCACATAAAGCTTGTGGAAGTAATGTGTTTGTGTGTGCGCGTATGCAGCATCCTCTAACTAAATGGACGGGTCTAATCACCTCAGAGGGAGGAACCTCTTCCCCTTCCGCCGCCTCTTAACATTAACGGATATTAACGGCCCCCAACGCTCCTCCGTTTCCTACTGAGAAATGAAATACATCACTAATGGTTTATCACAAACACGGCTAATGCTTTATGCAGACCTCTTACCATTAATAAATGATGGCATGTAAAGAGGGGGAGGGGTGCTGTGAAAGCTGACAGTGCCTGAAGGAGGAGGGGGGGAGCTGGATCAGTTTCAGATATTAAACAGAAAAAGATGCGCTTGATTTGTCTCATTTTGTGGCAACAAGGTGATTAAATCTTTCTCAAAACTTCACGCTCTGATTACCAGGGAGGAGTTTTTTTTCATATGTTCTCTCTCAGATCAGATTTTTAAGTTTCTTCTTTAAAATATAACCACACTTTTCTGTTTTTACGATTAGTTTTTATTAAAAAAAATATATATATAATAATGATGACACATTTATACTATTAAGCCAGAAATGCCATGAAAAAGGGACCTGGCATGGGTTGCAGAGTGGTTCACAGAGCAACTGCAGGCAGGGTTATACAAGATCAGCTGAGCTTGGTTTTGTTCCCTGCTTCAACCATCACTAGTGGGGGCAGTCCTTAAAGCCAGGTTTATGATCAGTTTAATTCTCCTTATCTTCCTATTGTAAGACAAATGTGTAAAAAACCTTGGTGTGTACCTTGATGGTTCCTTCAAATTGTGTAGGCAGGTGAGTGCAGTAGTCCAGTAGTTCTTCCTCCACACAGTCACCAAGTGCTGTTTAGAGGTCATCTGATTGTTGGGATACTCTAATATTGTAGGTTTTTACTTTGCAATAGAAAGCACCTTGAGACAACTGTTTGTTAAATGCCACCATATAAATTAAATTAAATTGAATCTTGTTTAAGAGGGAGTTTGTTCTCCCCACAGTTGCCAGTGCATGTTCATGAGGATTCTTTAGTAAAAACTGACTTGAAGTGTAGCTTGTCCAAAAGATGATTGTTCCCTTCCTCCACATTTTGGCACTGGCCTGCACTCGCACTGTCTTTACCAATCTGGATATAGTGTGCTTCAGTGTCTCAGCTCCCACTTCATGTACATTCCTAAGAAGAGCTCTGAGATTTATGATCTTTTGGATTTTGTGGCCTAACTGGAGAAGTGCTGGCAAACTGTTCTCTCACATTTTTACTGAAACAGCTGTCTTTGAGGAAGCATTGGAGTTTGATGCTCAATTGTAGATTTCATACCTCAGTCAAACTGAACAATGGGGCCCACCTGGCCCTTCCAACTGGACTTTAGGGGTCAAACACACTCAGGCTTTGTATGGATAGTCTAGTGCATTAGTTCTCAAACTTTTCACAATGAGTACCACCTCATAAAATATATGGCTCTTGAAGTACCACTCTTATGATCGACATTAAAGTACAGTAGTATAGGCCTATTTAACACCATATACAGTTTACACAAGACAATTTAATTTCTTACATGAATGTTATTTATTTTAACTGTCATAAACAGGATGTGACAAGTGATAATAATAACAACTGTACTGCATTAAAACATTCACAGCAGGTGGGATATCCAATCTTTAAGTGATGACCTGATGAAACCTGCTTCTGGGTCCAAACTACTCTGCATTTATTAAGGCTGTTGTGTTTTTAACATCTTTTAATGCTTTGTATTTGGTTCTATTTAATCTGAACAAGCCCCTAAAAAAAGTCAGTGATCACTGTCAGCCTCTCTC
>VUQG01032374.1:9950-42991 GCA_015106755.1 Etia nguti | reverse complement strand
TAACCTGCCACTTTTCATATCCTCCCTGGTGAATTTGATGTGTCGGTCCACCGAGTTAATGTGATCTGTGAATTGTGGTACGTCCTGAGATTTGATTTTCACCCAGGTGTCATCCACATACCTGAACCAATGACTTGGTGGCATTCCAGGGTTGGATAGCAAAGCCCTCTTTTTCACTTCTTCCATGTACAAGTTGGCCACGATGGGTGAAACTGGGGAACCCATGGCACATCATGCAGACAATTGGTCTTAAAGGTGCACCCTGTTTATGTATCTTCGGTAGATACTGTTTATAAGATACTGTTTATAAGATTGGGGAAACCTGCAGTCAGCTGAGACTGAAGAAGTCACTTGGATGAGTGACGAAACGTTTCTCCCACTGAAAACGTTACGTCCAGATGAACAGAATCAAACTTTGGGGATTTATGCTCATATGTCCAAAAGACGTTGTTCCGGAAGTCTTTTGGTTTATTCGGATGAAACTTTGCAAACCTGAGGCGTGCTGCCATATTATTTTTAGAGAGAAGAGGCTTTGTCCCGGAACCCTTTCAAACAAACCCTACTTGTTCAGTCTTTTTCTAATTCCACTGTCATGCACTTGAGCACTTATCATGTTAACTGAGGCCTGTTGAGTCTGAGATTATTTGCAGCTTCTCTGTGCGTTGCACAATCTGACCTTGGGTGAATTTGCTGGGACGTCCTCTCTTTGGAAGATTGTGTTATTGTATTAACATACATCTGACTGCTCCAGACCAGCAAACTGCCAAAACATTAACACAGGTGCTCACACGAACTGATGATCGGTTGATTGAGTGCATTTGATTAGCACTTAGCTGCTATTTAGGCTTTATATTCCTCTGGAAGCAGTGAGGATGTACTTAGTTTTTCACATGACTGCACAGAGCCCTGTGAAAACTTTTTCACAGTACTGCAGATATAGCCTGGTGTCTTGTGTTCCCCCTGAGCTCCAAAAATTTGATTGGCTTGGTGAGAGGGCTTTTTATCCAGACAAACAGGAAATGGAAGATTCCAGCTGTGATTTGAAAGCACAGGACATGGCACATTTTTCCAAAATGTGATCATATATATTGTGAAAACGTGTAAGTTCATTATGATTGATCATATTATTCATTGGCTTCTTATATTACATTGTTTTTGGGGGGTTTATTCATTATGTTATTATATTAACCTCAGTTGTGACCTCTTTTTGAGTTGGGCCTCGTTTAATAGCTACTTCTTTAAATTTCTTTTTACTATTTCGGAATTTATGGATAATGTTACAATTATTCTTTAAAATCAAAGTTAAGATTAAAAACTGACTGTGAAATATCCATGCCACACAATCACAGCCGGCTTTTCCATCGCCTTAAAAGTCACATGGCACAACAAACACACAACCCCACCTGTGTTGATCTCCATCTTTTTGTTGTAGCAGCAGTTAGTTTGTGTTTGCATTCCTTTTTATGATGGAAATGCAAACAGAAACAAGTTCTTAAAAACATGTAGACCCCAGTGACCCTCAGGGAGTCTCAAAGTGTCAGCAGAGTGAAGCCCAGCACTGCTTACCTATGAAGTCATTCGACTTTCCAATGTCGTAGTCCCATACGGTCACCTCCAAGGTCTTTTTGGTGAGGTCTGCATATTTTATGTCATAACAGAACTCCTGCAGAAAATAAAAGAGGGCAAAATGAGAGCTCCACAATTTTCTCTCTCAAAACGTATGATTAACAATACCTCATCTTTTCAGATGACCACAGTGGGGCTTTAAGAGTTTATTTATTCTGATCGACCACTGTCACACACACAGAAACACTCTAATGTGCAGTTTTTCGGTTTGCATAATTATCAAAACAATTCCGAAAGCTTTTGTTTCATTTTCTGGTGAAATTCATTTGGAACGCTTCATTAGGTGTTAATATTTCATTAGTGCCTTAAACAAGACACTGTTTAATCTAGCTCTTCTCGCTCTAATGTTTTTTTTTTCCAGTCTCTACATACCCAGACTCATTTTTGTTAGTTAAGGACATGCACAGCACAGCAAAGGTGTCAACGTATCTTAAACTCAGAGCAGGGGAAATTAAATGCAGAGTACATACACGGCTTCTGTCACAGCATGACAGTGTAATCAATAAAGTCCACTGTCCACTAAATGAAACAAGCATTTTCTTCTGATATCAATTTGCAGTTTGCGAAGCAACAATCTACAGTTCGATCACCTTAATGAATCCAGAGCCTTGACATGGAGGAGGACCTCATTGCTTGTCTCCAACAGAAAGGCCAGAAGGTGATGGAAGAATATGGGCGCAAAAAATGTCAGAGGAAATGTCAAGTCGCTGGCCTGTGTGAGCGTTCGGCTGGTGTACGTCCACTCGTATACAAGCAGAAACGTCCGAGCCGAGCTGCCCTGTGGCCCGTTCAGCCTCGAAAACATGTTTGACATTCTTGTTCAAAATGTGGCCGGTTGCTTAGAAGCAGCACCTTTCTGATTTCAATACAATTTAAAATCAGTCATGAAGGGAGGTGTTTAGCTGTGAGACTGAGGTGCTCCGGCTCAGCTAAGAAGAACATAAAGGTTGATTACTAAAATTGCTTCCCTCACGGTGAATTTTTCAAAGCAGCGGTATACAGCATGGTAAAGGTCTGGAGGCAATGCAATAGCGTTCAAAAATATATTAAGCTCCCTGTTTCACCAAAAGTTATCTGCATTTTTGGACACTTGGGCCAGAAATAGCTGACTTGCTTTTATAAACTAAAACGCACTGTCCTCTTAACTCTGGCTTTTCAGCTGCTAAATGTTTGCAAAGTACTCACAGTTGCAAACTACAGTTAAAAGTTAATTGTACTTTGCAACTGTCAGTACAGTGCTAGTCTTGTATTTGTTTTTACTTACATGTTATAATCTTTGTCTTCATGATTACTTTGAATCATAGACTGAATCAACGATGGACATGAGTACCAATAATAGACAAACTAGACAATACCCTGGCAACTGTTGTCGCTGGGTGAGACTGGTTGAAAAGAGGGTGATGCATAAAAAACCTTCTTGTTCACTAGAAGGTTTCTGTGGTTGTCTGCAGTTTGCATGACGTGTCTTGAAACACTTATCAGCTACTTGCTGAGGAGCAGTGAAACTTGAAAACATTAAGAGAACGTTTAGATTATTCACTTTCAGAGTAAAGGTTGTGCCTTAACATTTCTAAAGGTGCAACTTTTACTGTGCACTTCACTGTCGCTTGGTGAGTAGTTGGCAAGTGTTTGCAGACAACTTGGTGTCTTCCACACAAACTACATGTGACAACGCCGATCTGCTCGTGACCACAAACACCACAGGGAGGCTTTTGGTGCAGTACCATGTCTCTTTGGAACCAGTTTCACCTAACAGCTACCAGCAACCCCTTGCAAACCAGTGAAGGAGTACACATTTTCTCCTAAGGACAGGTAGCTGACTGGTCTCTAGATCTGTGGGACTAAAGCACATGGTGTCCCATGATGAAACCCCTGTTTTGAAGCCTCGCGTTTTCTGATGCACTTCTATACAACTTGAAGCCTTTTTACAACCCCCTGGGGCCATTAAAACAGTGTAGATTTAAGGCAGCTTCATGTTGGTTTTACTTTTTAGGCTAACCAAGTTTGTTAGTGTTAGCTCTCAGCTTAGCGCTCTCACATCAAAATATGCCCACTTATAGATTCAATAAACTAAACGAGTGTTCATAGTTCTAAAACCAAGCCAAGCAAATGATTGGGTTATATCACTGTTTAATGTTTTCACAATTAAATTTATCAGGTTAGGAACTATATTTCTTATATGTAGTAAGTATCTGCAATAAAATATCCGAATCCTAAATGCATACACTATGAAAAGGGAAGCCAAAAAGTAAGTTAAAGGAGAAGACAGACTACAGGTGTTATAAATTCTCTGAAGGTTTGCCACTATAAAGAAAACTTTTACATTAAATATGAATTTTTCTCTCTTATTTTTAACACTGTAAAAAGTATTTATTGGTGTAGATATAGTCATTAAAACTTAATTTTCAAAGCTCGAGAGCTTCAGGCATTGATAGGACTAAAAAGTCACTCAATAATCAAAGTTAACCAGTCGGTAACTCGGCTCATCGATTTTATAAGGGAAGATAAATAGAAGTTCAGTCCTGATAAAATACACCTGAGTTTTAACACGTCTTCAGTGGCAAACATTTGGCTAAACAGGACTTTAACTATAAAAACATTTTTAACAGCCATCTTGTTACGAATTAAGAAAAAGTCCAACAGTGTTGCCCTGTCAAAGTGGCTTTTGTAGGTCCCAGGGTTATGAAGGTCGCTCAGCACATAAAAGCACCGGATAAAGCTCAGGCAACAAAAACCAAGAATAAATAGAAAGAAATCGGCACTGCAAGGTTTAACCGCTGCAGCTGTGGTTTATACCTCATTGAACTCAGGATTGAGCGTCTTCTTTTTCACAGCAGTCTTGTGCTTTGACTTTTTGTTCTCGTCTGGCTTCAGATACCTGCAGGACAAAAAGGGGAGGAAAGAAAAGAAGCTTTAATACAAGACTTAATAGTGCAAGCCCCAGAGCTTTTTCTGATGCCTATATTTATGAGTGAAACAGCAAAAATGAAAATATTACATACCCCTGCAGAGCACACGGCGCTCATGTGTTATTTTAAACCATCATCAGTAATGTGAAGCCTCACAGACAGTGGTCAGACAGTACACTGTACATTTCTCAACTTTTATATTGTTCTGTCCTCCAGGGGGTGCTGTGGGACTGCCCTACGTTCAACCACACAGCTGCAATACATTACACACACACCAAATCACTACATCATCTGATTTTTAGAAACTCCAGATTTTATTAAGGCTTTTCTTTTTTCAGTTTGCAATACAAAGACCTTGTGGTGCTATCCCCTCCAGCTGCAGTCCCACTCTATCAAGACTGATGTCCCACATGTGGTTAGTTAAACAATAGCATTTCACTCTAGTGTCTGCTTGATGAGATTACTGTGGAGAAGACATCTCACCTCATAACAAAAAGACATTTCCAAAGTCAGTCGATACTCCTGTGCATTACTGCAGAGAAGGTCTCCAGTCTCTAGTTTATTTAAACCCTTCATCTCAGATTCTCTGTGTGAGGTTTTTGGATGTTGGTCATTTGTTCCTATTACTGGCTTTCCAACCTTTTTTTGTGGAGCTTCTGGGAGTCATACCACACTTCACTTTGCTAGACCTTAGACAAAACTATTTCACGTTTATTTCTTTAGGTTTTTAGAGAGATTAGCGTTTTAGAGCCTGTAATATGTACTACTGTTACTGCGACTCAGGAATGCAGCAGTAACCCATAAACTATTCTCTGTCGACTGCCAAAATCTGGGGGCTTCCAGTGTAGCCGGTGGATATGGTGGGGTAAAGCTTGCTGTGCTGTGCACCAGTGACACATTTTGAAAACTTCCTTTTTGACAAATGCATTCCTTCATTTGGCCATCACAGGGACTGTTAAACTGCAAGCATCCAAAGCCAGCTCAAATGTGATTTGTCAATAAAGCTCGAGGACTACAGAGGGAAAACACATTTTCCAGTTTCAAAAACCCTCTCGTTTTATAGCTGATAAACACACTATAAATGGCCAGTAACACTTTAGAATGTGGCCCTCAACTCAGGGGTAATTCTCCTGTAATTTAATGGAATTTCAAGGTGTTTTATTTAAATTACAATATAATATATTTACCTACAAATACTAATACCTACAAATACACTAAGCCAGCTTTTGCAGGAAAAAAAGAATTATTCTAAAGTGTTACAAAATGAACTTTTTTATTTAAAAAGATAATTTTCGTACACATTATTCTGAAGGGAGGGAGTATGTAATCATTCTGTTTGTTTGTGTGTGTCTTTGTTAGAACTCTGGGGTCCACAGTTTTCAAGATATCACGTTCAGATTTTATGTGATGGTCGATACCCAGTAACAGCTCGAGCTGATTTAATTTAGGTGAAAATCGGGTCAAGATCAAAGTCATGCCAGATGTGAAAGTCAGTAAAAACTCTATATTAACCCCAGTTTTTTTAGTGGATCATCTTCAAACTTTACAAAAATAACCTTGGGGGCAGAGGTGTAATCTGATTACTTTTTCAAGTAACGAGTAAAGTAAGGGATTACTATTGCAAAAAAAGTAATTAGATTACTGTTACTTTCCTGTAAGTATGCTGCGTTACTGCGTTACTAAACCATGATTTTGTTTGTGAGAGTGTCTCATGACAATGATGTACGAGTGTCCGACGTCTGTGGCAGCAGCAGAAATGTGCAGATCAACACTGGATAATATGGAGTGCGGGAGAGAGTACAACCATGCAGTGTTTAAAGCTTAGAAGTAGTGACATTACTTTTAGCATATATAATTATTTTATTTTATATGCTGGATTATGCAGTAAAAATAGAATTGAGCTGAAAGGTCTATTGCTTTATTACGTATTCAGGTTGTGTATCATGTTTTTTAAAAGTAAATAAGTAATTACTTTTGAAAATAAGTAATCAGTAAAGTAACTAGATTACTTTCTTGGAGAAATAATCTGCAATTAGTAACTAATTACTATTTTCAAGTAACTTGACCAACACTGGGACATCAGTATCTTGGCTGGCTAAGCATTTGACCTTGAACTTAATTGTTATAGCCAAAGGTCATGTTGAGTAATATATCATAAGAAAGGGCATGGAGAGAGCTGCACAACACCCTATGACGTTACAATGAAGCCATGACCGGCTGATGTCATCAAACTGTAATAAAATCATCATAAAATGTCAAAGTTTTGACTCTTGCCCTTCAGCGATAGTGCTCTTGTTTACACCATGCGTTCTTTTTTTTTCTCTGTATTCCAATGACATTTACCTGATTGGTATACATTCAGTTCATATCAAGCACGTGATGTTTAATTATCGGAATAAATAAACTCAAAATTATTGATTCGTGTTTATTGAGGGTGAAGAATCATTTCCGAGTGTAGATTTTAAGGTGTAGTATCATAAAAGAGTGCGTAATGTTGGAGTAGATACATAAGATAAAACAGCAACTGTTCTGATACTTTGTTTCAGAAAAAACACTTTAATACACTGTGTTTAGTTTTATTTAAAAAGTTTTGAGTTATATACAAATGCCAATCCATCTCCAAATGTTTCAGTGTACAATAATAAAGCTGATATGTACACAATTTTGCACCTTTAAAAAGCTAGATTTTTGTAACGTTTAGATTGAAGAGCCAAACTGTCAACCAAGACTGGTTTTGAAAATGAAGCTACAAATATCAATATCAATTACAAGAGCTCCCTGTCAGGGGTAAAAAGGCTGTATCTTAGAGGGAAGTGCTCCAGTAACAAGCTATTTTACCCTAAAAGTTACAGTCAGGCAGTATATTTTCTTAGATTTCTTGTTTTCTTAGTGTATGAAACAGGTGAACGCATTATTTAAAAACTCTCAGCATAATGCATAACAGTTTAAGAACTAGCTCTAAAGCTGCTCAGAACATCATCATAAACGAACATGTTATGTTATTTAGATTCCATTATCCTCGTTTAAGTGTATGTACCGCACTGAAAATTGAGAGTATGTTGTGGAATATGCAAAAGAAATTAAACTTCATATTTATTTAAATTAGCCAAGGCGTTCCTGGCGTGCTCACAAAATGTAACAATGTGCTTATCATTTTCAGTTTGCATTCGCTGCAGTTTGTGAGTCAGGGGAGAAAACAGGGTCTTAGTGCTGCTGTTTCTCTGGATGAAGCCATTTGTGTTTGTATACAGCCTGTGTGTGTGTGTGTGTGTGTGTGTGAGAGCGAGTGAAGGTTAGACCTTTGTTTCTGTTCTGTTTTCATAAATGATGCACAAGGCAACTTGTACTTATCTCAAAACCAGCATAGTGCACGTTGTTTAGCGCCTCTGTGCTTTTGGCCAAGAACAGTTTTTGGGTGTTATTGCTCATTCTGATGTGGTATATTTCATTGCAATTACAGTACCTCATCACATCCCTCTCTTCTGTTATGTGCCCATTGGACCCTCACAGACTTCAATTTCCCAAGGTAACAAAGAGACTTAAAGGGAGGCTAAGTGGGTTATTCCTCACAAGTGTACCCCAGAGGGAGTGGAAGCTGAAATTGTTGATGAGGACACTGCAGCGAACCTAATCGTTATCACGTAATGGGATTACTGACCCCCTGGCAAAAAAAAATCTAAGGGTGAAAGTTATGATGCAAACAAAGCAATTCTGCGATATGATGACTTTAAATATTTCCCTGTGTGCGTATGCCATGATTGTAGAGTACAACTATGCCTTTATGCAGTGAGTTTTAAAATATACTACTCTTTACTTCAAAGCCCGATGAAATGTACTTGTCATTGACTGAACGGCCATTAAAGAGGGCATTCACTCTTGTCGTACTCCACTACCTTGTTGACTAATGCGAGTCTGAATTCTACTTTCGCGCAATTTCCGAATATCCTCGACATTACCAACACATTAGAGCAAATGGCTTAACGTTCATTGACAGCTGTGACTTGATCCTTCAGATAGACACTTAGACGAAATCAGCTAGCGACAGAGAAATCCTGCAGCGCCGTTTATGTGTTAGATTATACATTTCCTTTATTCTCCTTCACGTGAGCCAGTCAGTAATCTATTATCAGCCTCGGTGTCCTTCAAGCTTGGGGAAGATTTTTTTTCGTCCTCTGACGGTTGGAAAATTGTTGCCGGTCCCTCTCCACTGAAACGAGTCGCGCTTTTGTTCTCGAGGTGTGCACAGCAGAGTCGGAAATTAATTGCGCTTTCATTGCTGAGCCAGATGAAAGACTTGGGAAATGTTTGTGAGATAAACAGGATTGTCCTTCGAATTGTAGCCCCGTGGATGGCCCCTTGTGCTGCGTGCACCTTTCGTGCTACTGATAATCACAGGTAGTGTAACATCAGCACTGCCAGCCAGCTAATCCATTTCAGCACCTTTAAAATGTGCCGCATAACAATGGAGAACAGCATTAATGTGAGCATCTGGAGTTTGAAAGAGAACTGCTCACTCCACAGGTTGCCATTGTTTGGAATTTTGGCCATGCTTAATATGAGCATCCACCATTGCAACATCATATACACTCACCAGCTAATGCATTAGTCAGTAAACCTATTATTGGCTATTGTTCAACCTCTCATTAGTGCAAATATTTAACCTGCTAAGACCCGAACTCTTTCATGGCATGCATTTTTAATTTCTCTTTGCTATTTGGGCTGATTGGGACCTGATGAATGTAAAAACAAAGAATTACCTGAATTTTTTTAATTTCTTTTTTTTACCTTATTTTTGTTTCTGAGAATAATGAGATCCACATATGAGGACATTTGTTTAAAATTTCGATAGAACAGTTGCAGTATAATGTCCTCGTAAGTGGATATCAGGCCCTTGTAGAGCAAAATTTAGTATTTTGGTCTAGGCCCAAAATGTGATGTCCACATATGTGGACGCCAGGTCCTAGGAGGTTAATAAGCCAATCACATGGCATCAACTCAGTGTATTTAGTCATGTAGGCAACCTCCTGGAGTTTGAACTGAATGGGGAAGGAAGGTTATTTAAGTGGCTCTGAACATCCATCCATCCACTTCCGCTTATCCTTTTCAGGGTGTCGGGGGGCGCTGGAGCCTATCCCAGCTCTCTTAGGGCGAGAGGCAGGGTACACCCTGGACAGGGGTGTCGCCAGTCTGCCCTGCGACAGACTGGCGATGACAGAGTGGCAACTGGTAAAGGCTCTGAACATGTGTGGGGTTAACAAAAAGTGCTCAGAAACAGAAAATTACCAGTTGGTGGCAGTTTTCTGGAGATAAATGCCTTGATGATGTCAGAGGAGAATGAACAGACTGATACAGATCGGACTACAGAATACCAGGTTCCACTCCTATCAGCAAAGAACAGGAAACTGAGGCTACAATTCACACGAGCTCACAAAAGCTGGACAACAGAAGATTGGACAAACACTGCCTGGCCTGATGAAACTTCAGATGGTAGGGTCAGGCAGTTCAGGCTGCTGGTGGTGGTGTAATTGTTTTCTTGGCAAACTTTGTTTAAACACCACAGCCTACCTGAATATTGTTGCTTACTACGTCCATCCCCTTATAACCCGTGGTATCTAGCTTACATTATAAAAGCCAATTGCAGCAACTACAGTGATTTGGTACCATATAAATAAAATAAAATTGAATTGAATTGAAAATGAGTTTGGTACACTCGAAAGGACTTAACAGTTACTAGATCACAATCCAATAGAGCAACACTGGGATGTGGTGGAATGGGAGATTCACATCATGGATGTGCAGTCGACAAATATGCAGCAACTGCTGATGTAATGTTAATATGCTGCTGAATCTGTGCCATGAATAATCAAGGCAGTTCTGAAAGCAAAGAGGGTCCAACCTGTTACTAGCAAGGTGTAACTTTAAAAAAAGTGGCAGAGTGAGTGTATATGAAAAAAAAAAAAAAGGAAAAGTATTTTTGGCTGCCTGTAAAGTGTCTACGTCATATTTTGTCGTATTTTAATGCCTTTAAGAGTGACATAGAGATCGGTTCAATGTAATTCAAAGTGTAAACACTGTTATTCTCAGTGAATGGTTTAATTTTCTCTTTCCTGCAATTTCATGTGCAGACGCATGATTCAAAATTAAATTACTCAATAACAGATTGGAAAATAAATTACTGCATGAGTCAATGAAGGCACAATACATTACTATGAAATTGTAAGGTAATTCAGGAAAATAGTTAAAATGTGACTCATAGTTTTTCCTGCTTTAACAATAAAATAGTTGCATGGGTTATTTTTATGCCATTCCATCAGTGTTTATTTTCCTAAGTTGTCTTATTTTTTTCATAAAATGACTTTGCCCAAACATTTAATGATTCCACTTTTATAACAAAGCCTGGGTGTTTGATTTCCCGTCGCACTGGTCTAAATCGAGGAGGAGATAAATGGCGTAAGTGGGTTCCCTGTGGAGTTTTTGTTACAAAAGCGGTACAAAATAAGCAAATCACTGTAAACATGGCATTTCAACCTGCAACAGAAAGCGCAGTCTGCTAATCTGACAAGAAAAAGGATGGAAATATATTTTCTGATAAGAATCAGAAGCGCTTTGATGACCATTTATAAAATGAGGAATGGGTTCACAAAAACACAGAAATGTCCTGAGGTCAGGTTTAAAACGTTTGGTCAGCTATTTAGACAAAATAAAACCTTCTTCAGTTGACTTGTTGGAAATGTGGTTATGATTTGGAGTGATTGGCATTGTGTGATTTTTCACTTGCTATAATATTTAATTTATAATATTAGACAATTTGTGTCTCCCTACAGAATATATGTGATTTTTTTTTTTTAACTTGAAATCCCACTGAGCTTCTTCTCTTGATATAAATTTGATCACATACAGTAATGTTCAGTTTAGATCTCTATTTACCACACAGAAGCATTATTATTATGCAACATGACTAGGACCCTCATCATCATCACGAGTCAGGTGCATTAGCTTAATAAACAAGAAAACTTGGAAGTTATGATTTGATGACCTAAAAGCCTGAAAGTCAAAATCATGAAATCAGTTCATATAAATTATACATAAAGGCAAAAGTTGTCTTTTACGATACATTTCCACTAATTCAGAATTGGTTCTATTCTGGTTCAAAATCTAAATTTGAACTTTTCCACTTACGCAATAATTAAGGAATTAAGGAAGAGATTCATTAGCTAGTTTTAATGATTCTAGCCAAGCAACTTTTGCTTACCCCTTTGGCAGATTTTTTTTCTCAAAACAAGACAGTTTTGTCAGTTTTAAGAATATTTGGCTTATTTCAAGTATAGCTCTTTTTGCAGTGTACCCTGTAACTGGTAAATAAAGCTCAAGATGAGCTGAAATATCTTATTAAGAAAACGTTAGACATATTTTCCTAGAACGAGCTTAATTTGTTTGTTTTGAGTTTAGACAAAAAAGAAAAAAAATGCCCACAAACAAGGGTTTTTTTAAACTTTCTTGAAAATCATTTTTTGCAGTGTAGGGTTAACGACACTCTTCATCATGCTGTACGAATTCAGATGATATCTTTATATATTTGGATTTAAAAAAAATATGACACTAATAATGGGGTAAATGAGGTAACATGGGTTTATTCTCACACAATAAGCCACACGAAATGTCAGAATTGGTACTTACTACTTCCCAGTGCTAAAATTCATCCTCCCTTATGCTAACTTTGTTTCCTTTTGCTGTGATTGCTCACCTTGTTGTAGTTTCTGTGTGAGAACCATCAAAATCATCTGTTAGTACTTATTTCTGCATTATAACATCATTAGTGATACCATATTTACATATTTTTCAACCTGTTATTAACAGGTAATCATATTGTTACTAAACTATTACAATTCTCTTTTGCCTTCGTCTGCATTTTTAATGTTTTTACTTTATTTGTCTTTGTTGTGGGCATTTGAATTATCTGAATACAAGCTCCAGCAGTAAAGCCTGATAATTACATGGTACTGCTTTTCCTATTGCCACATTATTAGCAAGTAGTAATGTAATGTGCTGGTAAAAGATGTTTGCAGCCAGAAAATGCTGGAAACCACTAAATCACAGGACCTCAGCCACGATGACTTAATCGATCTGTGGTGCTTAAATGGGAGAAAAACATGGAAAAGTCGTGTTTCACCTGGTTGTTATATATGTCTGCACAACATCCATAATCCACTGATGTTGCTCTGCTGTACTAAAAAAAAAAATTTCAATCTGTTGCTAAAACCTTGCAGAGAAGCAATAGAAGGTCACCCATTGAGCTTGTTTTCTGACTCTGTCCTACAAAACTTTTCTTGAAAGGCAATATAGGGTGGCCAAAAATCCACATAGAAATGTTATCAAGTCGTCTAAGATGCTCATGCTCCCAAAAATCTGATCTTAATGGGAAAATAAATCATGCTGGATTTCTATACTAATATGGACTGGATAATGGTATCCATTCCTTCTTCCTCCAGAAACTGCGTGCAAATTCCTGGACATGAGGGCGGATATTCTTGTGCACTAGGAGGAACCCAGGACCCACTGCACTATTATGATGTCTGACAATAGGTCAAAACGCCTAAAGAGATCAACTAAACGACGTTACAAGCAGCATAACATTCTCCATAGCTTCTCCAGACCGCTTCACATCTGTCACATGTGCTCATGGTGAACCTCCTCTTATACGTTAAAAGCACAGGGTGCCAGTGGTGGACCTGCCAGTTCTGTTATTCTATGGCAATCAGGCCGGGAGGTGAGCAGAGGGCTCACTAGAGGACGATGGGCCTTCATACCACTCTCATGAAGTCTGTTTCTGATTCTTTGGTCAGTGGCCCCCACCTGTAAAACCATTCCTGTTTTAGGGGTTGTCCTATTGTTGCCCCTCTAGTGCGCCTGTTGTTTATTTCATTAACACCAAAGCAGCTGAAACTGATTAACAACCCCCTCTGCTACTTTACTGACCAGATCAATATCCCACAGGTTTAATTGACTTGATTGATGCAATACTCTGACTAAAAAGTGAGAGTAGTGTATGTTCTTTTCTATTTCCTCTGCTCTGATTAAACTGATTATCAAGCTTAGACAGTTTTACTTCCTCAAACTTCCGTACAGAACTGTATAAATTCTTGCTCCTCACAACAGTTGCCACTGCAGTCCCCAGAGATAAAGTGAAATGCAAGATCATCTGCCAGGTTGTAGCAAACACCTCTGTCCTTGTAACCTAAGCACGTAGAAGTAAAACTGGAAGTGAGTGCATTCAAAGGTGTGTAAAAATGCCTGTGTATGAAGTTATATTAAGTACAGTAAAACAAACTGAAGCAAGAAGCACATGGTAAAAATACATTTGCTTTTCTTTCCTTTTCCAAATAAGTTCGTTTAATCTGGACCACCTGTCTGGTTTTATGATCGCTCCCTCGTCAGAGGTTGGTGCAGATCTCAGGGGTGAATAAAATGAAAATAAAATTACTACTGATAGATAATGACTGCCAAAACTATCAAAGTGAATCCCTTATTATCCTTTTTGCTTAATTGGGGTTTTTAACCTTATTAAATCTGCTCCCTGGAGATGGTAAAACAGCCCCAGTTTCTTTTTGGAAGTGCCTGCCAGTGCTTGCATACTGACGTTTTGACGTAGGGGTCGGAGAAGCCGTTGGCATCCATGGCGGCAAGGTGAGCACAGCGTATGATGCCCACTACCAGGCAAGACTTCTGGGTGTTGTACTTCAGAGAAATCATGATTCGTCCACGTTCCTCCAGAGACTTGTCTTCTGTTTTGACCTGCAGGGTGGAAATGAGAAGATTTGGGATTCAAAACCAACTGACACTTATGCCAACAAGTGTCTTGGCCAAAAATCAAACGCAAATATTCAAAAAAGTCAAGCGACTCACAAAAAAAGGATGATGGCAGTGTGACCACAAACATCTTTAACATACAGGCTTTTATTTTTACCAGGCTTGAATGAACTTTTTCTGCCACCTTTAGGTCACCAAGAAGAACAATGTTAAGAAGATGTTAAACCTGAAAAAGTAACATCTAAAACCAGAGATGTCAAACTAATTTTACATCACGTGCCACATGTAATTTGTGTGAAAGCTACAGGTAGATTAGTTTCTGTCATTTATTTGTTTATCTATTACTTAATTAATTTGGTCTGGTATAAATGGTAGTGGGTGATGTCTTTATCAGTAGGAAAAGCTGTAAAACTTATGAAAATACAGTTAGAAGTCCAAAATTTATTTACATTTTCCAAAGCCGTCCAGTGAGCCGGATTGAAGTCTTTGCTAGGCGGATTCCCAGATCTAAACAACATAACTTAATTCTTAAATTCTTCTTATCCCGTGACATAAATCAAACTAGGAATGCAGTTTCAGGTCTTCTGCTGGAAAAAAGGGAAATCACAGGCTAATCATCTCTCTTCTTGTGTCCGCCTCCGCTTTCTAAAATTGAAACATTTTCACTTACATAAGCCAAAATGCGGTGAAAGATGTGATTAAACCCCATCTCATCTGACCCATACCTTTTGCTTATGCTAGAAACTTCCAGGATTTTGGAGGAACATCTTTACAACCATGCCATGTCCTTGGCACAGAGACTGCATATTGCTCGTTTACTATTTTGAAGGGTCCCTGAATTACCCCGAATTTATTAAAAAGAAATTAGATGTCTTGGCCTTTGCCTCTCTCATTGCCACTACAATCATCCCCCTACACTCAAGTCATCAAAACCTTTCAGAGTTCTGCTAAGAAATGTCACATGAGTGTCTTTCCTTTTATATTTTGGTAAAATACTTGCAGCCCCCCATTGATTACGCACGTACTGCGTTCCCATGTTATGTACTTGAAATCCCAGGATGTTGAACCTGTGCTGCACAGCTGCTTATATAAAAGCAGTAAAACATTACCTCATCTTGATCCAGTGAAGGAGTGGGAGGACAGGTCTTTTTTTTCTTTTTTTTTTTACCTTCTTTTAATTTTACCTTAGTCTATTCTTGGCTTGCTCTGACTCTTTGTAGCTAGGCTTCTTTCTTTGCCAGGACATTTCTGTTCACTCATGTAACCTGTAAAGTTTCCAGCACCTACAGTCCTAGCTGTCTAGACAAGTACATGCCTTAAAAATCAGCCAAACGCTGATTGGCTGATTGATCCCATCTCCATTGTAGATGATGAGTTAATGGCCTCATCAAAATTAATTTACCATGTTCCTCGAGACAAGAAAAACATCGGAACTGACACATGATCTGCGTGTTAAAAGTGTGTCTCCAAACGTGGCACCTCACTTTCCCCCCACCACAAATGAGCACTGCTGCATTTACTTTTAGTATTACTTTATTTTTAAATTCTCTATTTAAACAGGAAGTCTCATTCATAGGCTACTGCATTAGTCATGCCGGATAGCATCAGTCATACTGACACCATTGCAACTGCATCAATCATAATCATACACGGTATACAACTTGATAGCTTGTTAAATGATCATAAGGTGCAGTCAAAATGTGATGACATGCCTCAGGAACAGCAGCAAAATAGGACGGAGAAACTAAAGAGACCACATCCTAGCCACTGAAACGTTCTCAGTGCGTGACTGGCTACAAAGTGAAGGCAGGAGGCTCACAATGGGTTCTGTAAGCTGCTGATATACAGCTCCACTTTCTCATTGTGCAAATCAAGTATTTTGAAATAGGAAACAACCTTCTCCACAATTTCTTCCCACTATGCTTAAAAGTCCAGGAATTTTCCAATCCTCCCTCCATCCTGGGAGAAAGCAAGACAATACGCAGCTCTCTTGGCACAAATAAAAAACATTACAGCATTAAAAAAAACAGGCTTCTTGAATGGTTTTGGATGGATTTGTGTATGTGTGTATATAAATTTTGTTTTCAACAAAACCGTTTAAAAAAAAAAAAAAGCAAAAAATGTTGTCTGGATAACCTTATCTCTATACCTTTCTAGATCTACCCACATTGTTGGCACATTACTCAAAAAAATTAAACATGTAATTTTTAACATTCATTTATTAATTTACTCCGTGGCCCTTATACGTCAAACAGAAAGAAAACACCAGCAAATAAAATAAAAAATGCTGCAAAAGCACACAAAACACGACATAAGTTGAATAAAACACAACGGAGATAAAAAAAAAAATTAAAAAAAGCTTCAGTTGTATTTTAAGTACTTTTTGCAGCATTTTTCTTTTTTCCTGCAGTTCTTTTAAGTTTCAGTGTGATCCAAAGTACCACAGAAAATAATTTAACAGCAAAATTTTCCTAGAAGGGAGATGCTAGTTGCTAGTTCCATATTGTATTCTTGCACTCTCCTGCAGTAGCTTTGAATGCTTCACTGTTCAAAAATAATCCTTATTCATAGTATCGGACCGTCACTTCATCCTCTGACTGAAACACTTTTCCTTTAAGCCAACTTTCTTTTGATTTGTTGCCCCTCATAAATACACGATTTGAACAAAAGACCTGTTCAAATCTATCCCCTGTGACATCATACAGATCCAACGACAGAAAACATTCCCTGAAACTGATCATTTAGAGTGGTATGAAATGGCTCAGAGTGAAACTCTAGGCCATATATAATATGAGCATCCACTACTTCAGCAGTACATTTATCTACAAGTCTCATCTAGGAGCTCGGTTTCAAGATATTCTTGATCTCCCTGGTTTTACCTGAGCAAATAAATAAATAGGGAACACAAATCCACTTTAACAACAAGAGAAACCTTACAGATACCAAAATGTCATCACAAATCCTAGTCTTATAAAACATCCTTGCCGTTTCGTGTTCTTTTTGCGCAACAAATTTAAACTTCAGTTCAATTGAGTTTTATTTATATAGCATTGAATCACAGCAGCAGTTGCTTCAAGGTGCTTACAGTTGCTCTGCCATTTAGAGGCCTCAGTGGTTGCCTGAATGCTTGTTAATAGTAAAGAACCACACTCTTCGATCGGGGAGGTGAATAAAACAAACAAACAAACAAAAAAACTCTGTTGAAGTACAAACTTTGGAATATCAGTGATCACATCAGCTGTAATGATCTGTTTTGTCCTTGATAAAGTATTATCATAATGAATTTTAAAAATATTTTCATCATTTCTACATGATTAAAATATGGCCTCAACATTTGCATTGTTTGCAACAATGCAAATAGATGAACTTATGCAAATCTTTCCATATTATGTATGCATGGCTCTCATACAATGTTTACTTTTACCTGCTATCTTTTAAACAAGCTCCACCAACCTCTCCCCCCCTCTTACCTCCCTCCAAGATTCCTTCCTGATTTCTGTAAATTCCACACTGAATTAAACTACTTGCGTATCTCACCATGATTGCAATTTCTTTCACTCAGTTCTTCATCCTTAGATGGATTTTGAGATTACAGTCCTGTGATGTGGTGTTTTGATGTAAAAAACAAAACAAAACAAAACAAAGAGCAGCCATGTGTTGTCTGTATAAAAAAAGCAGGAATTTGGACTTGATTGCATTTAACATTAACTTGGTATAAATGGGACTGAATAACATCAAAGGTAGGAATTGAAAGGTTTCTACAATTAAAAGGGAACAAATAACTGTGGTGTCCGCATAAAATCTGAAGACAGCCTTGGATAATTATCATACAAATGATTTATATAGAAAAGAACAGTGGTCCTAATTTGGAACCCTATGGAATGCCATGGAATATGGGGAGTAAAAGAGGAAAAAGACCCAGCAAAGTAGACACACTTTGTCCTGAGACTACTTTGGAAAAGAAAAAACAGAAAAAAAACAACCTGATTTACTACAGTATGAGTCAACCCATTACATCAGTGCTAGTTAAGTTATTGGTAAAACAGACCTGTACAACTACCAGTTATTCATGGAAATCATATGAATGTACTTTTCTACTATACAAGTCTGCGTTGGCCCGCAGAGCACTTCTTGTTGCCTAGAAAGAAAAAAAATACTTGAGAGTATGAAAATGACAGAAAGGCAGTTCATGAGCTGAAAGAGGTTTTTTTTTCCATGTCCAGTGACTTAGAAATGCAATTTACCAGCAACTCCTCCAGAGCTGCTGATTATGTGAGTAATTCATCATTTTTCCCTTTACCTCAGCACTTATTTTTAACCACACACAGGATAAAGCCACTCATATCAACATAGCAAAGGCAAATGAGTCTAAAGAACTTTAAGCTAATCGAGAGCTACTTGAAAGTGCCTGGACCACTGAAAACTGTTTGTGCCATTTCAAATTAATATTCATTAGATTTTCTGTCTCAGTGTCCTTCTCTCATCTCTGATAGACTGGATGCTTCAGCTAAACTGTGAAGTCAAACTGAAGACCTTGATTTTGCTGCAATAACATAGTTTACTTTCAAGGTGCTAAGTTTCATATGTTATAGAGAATAAAAGCTATAGCTGATAACGCTGATATAGCTGTGTGGTTTGATTGTGTCTGGATCTGCCGTCATTGCCTTGGAGCGCTAGTAGGGAAACTATTTACTGTGTGCAAGGAAGGAAGTCCCACTGAGATCAAATCTCTTACACAAGGGAGACAAACTCAAAGCATCTCAGAAATGCAACAAATACAAGACAAAATGCAAGCTATACAATAAACAAATACTCAGAGTATAAGAAACACCCACCTCTCAAAACATCCACATCTCAGTTTATGTTAGACAGGGAGGAAAGTTGCTGGATTTTGGATTGTGTCTCAACTACCCCCAGCAGGGGATGAAAAGCATCAGCTTTTAGATGCAAGCTAGTTCGTGTGGTTTTCTTTTCCCCTCACTGTAAGAGCTGACTTAAATCAGTGATTCTTTTGTTGAAGTCACAGTGCATTTCATAATTAATGACCTGGTGAGGAACATAATTTAAATCACAGAAATTTTAAGATCATTCGGAAAAGATATTATCTCCCCTAAATCACTTCAGCTGTGTTATGTGAGATATTTATTTAATATTTTGTGAGCTTTTGGGACATTTTTACAACTTCTGTTGTGTTTTGTGTGGTTTTTCAGCAATTTGTTTTATTTTTTTATGTGTGGCTGGTGTTTCCTTAATTTGCAGTGTGTTTGACCTCTCAGGGCCACCGTATAAACCCCGTAATATTTAAGAACCAGTCAAACCACTTTAATGCATGTGCAGTAGCAAAATGTACTTTAGCCTACTGGAAGATAATTTTGGTTACAGCATTTTTTGGACTAGTTATTTCTCACATACTTGTAAACGGAGTAATAGAGACAGAGTGTCATTGGTGCATTCATAGATATATTATGAAAACTATGTACAAGACAAAAACTACAGTCCCTGTTACTTTGAATGAAAGTTGCTTTCAGTATGTCAGGCTAAAAGAAAAGTTTTTTTTCCTTTCTAACTCGATTTTGTCAGATAATAAAAAAACTGTTTGCATATGTTCTGAAAAAGTTTCACAACGTTTGAATATTACTGGTTTTAGTTGAATGGACAGTTTTCTGCATTTTTCAGATACATCAACAAGCAGGGGAATAACATGAGTGTTTATTAGATAACTGTCCATAAATGTCCTTCAGGAGTTCACAGGCGGCCAGAACCATGACTGTAAATGAATGACAATGAGCTCTGAAGCAGCTGGATGTATAAATAAGCAACTGTTTGCCAATGAGTCAAGATATCAGCTTAAAATATGATCACATGACCCTATATTGTGCATAAAAAACCCGCTATCATTCCAAATGTGCCAAATGCTTTCATTTTTTCAGTGCTGCTGGTGTCTCACGGAAAAGGACAAGGTATAATTTAGCACCAGTGCCTGGATGAATCGGGTTTAAGCAACACTGAGCCAGGTCTGTCAATCCCAACAAACAAACCAAGCAAAAGAAAAAGCTCCAAACGGGATGCAGTCCACTTTCTTGTGGCTAAAAAACAACCCACCCATCCATCACCTAGCCAACTCACTAATGGAGATTTTGTAGCTCGGGGCCGTGATCTCTCAGTGCCCAGTGTTGCTGCAGCTGGTGCGTCAAAGATCCCTTGCACATCATGGTGAGTTGCAAGCACTATCTGGTAGAATAGCATAATTTAATGCCAAAGGGTAGAAATGCATTATCACAACTTCTTTTTTCTGCAAGTGGCAAGAACCCCAAAAAATCTTATAGAAAATGACCAGTACCACTGGCAAGTTGTTGATGTAAAAAAAAAAAAAAATCCCAAACCAAAACAAAAAAAAAAAAAAAAAAAAATCCCAAACCCTCAAAAATATTGCAATTTAACACTGACAGTAACAAGCTCTGAACACAAGATCAATAGAGGCTGGGGTCTACCACACCAGGCAAAATCCCAAGAGCTAAGATCCCGTGGGACTTCGAGACAGACAGACAAACTGGTGATAGCTAAACAAACGGACATAGTAGTGGTGGACAAGCAAAAGGAGACAGGTGCAGTGATACCTGGAGAAATACCAAGGGCGGAAAGAGGAGCTCGAGAAGATGTGAAGGAAACAGGAAACAGTGGCTTCAGCAGATCCTAGGAACAACATCCAAGATCTGCATCCAGGAACAGCAAAGATACTGCAAAGGACCATCAAGCTCCCAGGTCTTGGGTAGAGGAGCTTGAAGGACATATTATATCTATCTATCTATCTATCTATCTGTCTATATCTATCTATATATATACATATATATATACACGTATCCACGTAGCTGCCGTATCCACATAGCTGCCGTATCCACGTGGCTTGGATACAGCTGCCCAGATTTGAGTCCGACACGTGGCACCCTTTTGTTTCACCACTTTCATGTCTATTTTCACTGCCTCACTATCAAATAACGGCAGAAATGCCCAAAAAAATATTCTTAAAAAAAAAAAAAAGCCCTCACAAGCTGTGTAAGCTGTGATCTTTGCTGCTAACACCCCCAAAACTCCCACAATAATCAGAAAACAATATTTAAATGAAGAGCAAAACTGGCATAAAGAAACAGCTCTGCAGACGCAGACTTCTGCCTCCACCACACTCTTGTACTGCGTGTAGGAGACAGTGCTCAACAATCTGTCCAGCAGTATCCACAGCAGGATACTAATCAGATATCTCCAAGGAGCTGACTCTCCCTACATGAATCACACATGACTTTTACACGACGTCTCACTGGACTGGTGACGACATCCAACTGATCTAGCGTGCCAACATGTTTCTGGTGCCACTTCAGCTTACTCTCAAATCCATTTTGTCCAGTTGTGATTTTGTACTTTCTGTCTGCCTGTATCCTTTAACAGAGCGCACTTTAGGAATCCACGACAAACCAAGAGCGTCGAGACACATACAGTAGTGAGAGAGGAAGTACAAACCTCAGGCTGCCTGGATAGTAACAAGCCCAGCATGCTTGACAAGCGCTGACATTTTTACAGCACTCACTGTCTTCTTTTCAGTTTCACACTCACAGATCATTCATTTAGCATGAACACCAGCCTTTTGCTCTGAAAACTCTTTTTTATGCCAGCATATAAATAATCCATACCAAGAAAGTAGCAAGTGAACTGCACAGATTTTCATCCAGAGTGACCACGATGGAAAAAATTAGATAAGTGTGTATCAGAGGGACAGTTCAGGTAAGACCGAAATAGTTTGGACATGTGCAGAGGAGGGATAGTGGATACATTGGACAAAGGATGTTATAGATGGATCTCCCAGGCAGGAGGAAAAGAGAAAGCCCAGAGGGAATATTCATAGATGTAGTGAGGAGGATTTGCAGAGGGTTGGCGTGACAGAGGAGGATGCTGGCACTATTTTTTTTCCTTTTCATCTCACACACCCCAAAAATCACTATATGATGAATAAAACTGTTACATGATTTTCAAAATGTCAAAGGGTCAAAACGACCCCTTTAGTGATACTAGTGTTAAAACAGGACTTCACAAACCAACTGATGACATCACAATTACAATATCATCTTTTATATACCATCTTTCTATGAAATACTAGAGATGAAAAACAATGGCAAAATGGTTTGAGTATTTTTGCTTGGATCAACCATGGGGTGAAAATTCTTTCTGATAGTAACACGCATGTGTAATGTGCTCATGCAGGTGTGTAACAGATTCGAAGCAAATAAGGGAAGAGCAGCGGGAAATGAGCACCCACAGGAGAAGTAGGAAATCACAAAGGATGTGCAAATCCTAACTGCAACATTTTGGCTCAATTTTCATTTTTCAAACTAAAAGCAGCATATGGTTTTGTGGTTTTAGGGTTCCTAATACACTGGAGTGGTTTGAATGCAAGGCCTAAATGTAGTAAAAGATTTTCAAACTAAAATTTATGGATGTCTCCTAAGATGTGACTCCTTGTGCAGCTTTTATGAATCCCCGTTTCCTTTTTCTATTAATCTGTTCAAACATAAAATCAATTAACATAACCAAACACACCGCCGTGCAGTGGTGTTTACTTTACATTTTCCAGCTACATGTACCATTGCCTCAGGGAAAACTCAATTATGATTGGCTAGAGGATGTCTATTAATTGAATTTAATGCACAGCATTACCGGATACCTCCGATGAGACCATCTCCACATCACTCTGAATGAAAGCAGGCACGGTGCTAAATAATACAGTGAAATATGTCTCACTCCGTGCTCGCTTCATTATTTTCTCCGAAGACTGACAACAAAGCAGCGCATACAGTAGGTAGCAACCCAGCACAATAATATTCCAAGTGTATTGACTGGGTCCCAGGTATTACACAGCCCCTCAGGGGTTACCAGGGAAACAGAGGTATTACCAAGAAAAATGTCTGATCATATGCCAGGATAAAGGGGAGTGTGTCTTTGACTGGTTCACACTATTCTCCCAGTAATCAATTCTAAAATTTAGCCATGCACTTTAAAGTGAAACCCCTTCCCACAAGCCTCCATCTTTTCGTATTATTTATGGTAACAATACAACAAAGAAATTCTGACATGCTAAGAGGAACACCAGTGTTTGTCTGTGACACAGGTCACGTCTGAATCTCTTTGAGAGAATGCGTGGGTAGTTCAGGATTTGAGGCTTTAAATGTGTGCAACAGGAAGCTGGGTTGAAATACATCTCCTGCCAATGTCCTGGTAGGATCTCTTAGATCAACACCTCTCTGAAAACAGTGGGGCGCTAACTATTGTGCTGATGCAAGAGAAGCGGCTGAGGCATACAGAGCACTGGCATTCACACACATATTGCACGCAGAGAGGATAAATAAAGCTGTGCCCGTAACACAAGAGGTAAAAACAGGTGAGAGAAATTGTTGCTCAGAGGCTTAAGAGGAATATTTAGGCTTCTCAGTCTCTGGTTCTCTCGACTTTAAGGAAAAAACGTGAAGCACCTCGTTTGTACTTGTACTAATATGATTATCTCCTCATCTCCTCACCACGTCTGGCCATGGAAATGCTGAAAAATGTCAATGTTTGCAGTAGATTTCAAAGAGCTACAAGCAGCAGCCTCGAACAAATGAAGCCAAAGCTGAAGTGAGAAAAAATGCAGTTCTCTGAACAGTCACAAGAGGCTGCCCTCAAAACAAGACAATGCCATAGACGTCAGATCAGCATAACATCTGAACAGTGAAGCCAGCATAGGAGCATCTTAAACCTGTTTTCCTTGAAATGGCCACCGGGGGCAGACTGCTGTTGTTGCAAAAAGACTCCTCATTGTACAAGTATATGGGAAGAGACCCCTTGCTGCTTAAAAATGCATGCATCCCTTCAAATGATAATGATAAAATAACAATGGAGAGAAATGTGTGAAAACCTTGTTAGAGAGAACAGAAAGATAAAGGTCTGTAAGGCATTTCATTTTCTAAGTTGTACAGGCCATCACATCCATCATTATTAACACTGTCACCCTTTAGCCACATGTGCCACAGTATTTTGTGGCTGAATGCTTTCAGCAAGCATTTGGCATGATGCTGCAGTAAATGTTTCCAGGAAAGACAGATCAACAGCTTTTAAACACGGGTTTACATAACGAAACAAAATACAATTTGAAATTACATAAAATCTGTCACTTTTTAAATGTGGCAACAGGGTGAGCTACAAATTTGTGGCCATCTCTTACAGCTAAGCCTTTCATTGTCCAACTGAGTTGAGGGAATACATAAATATATTGTACAGTGACACTGATCCAAGATTCATTGCCAGATTAGGCTGCTGGCTTCTACTGTTCAGGGCCTCTTGCTGTCTCCTGGTGCCAGTGCTCATTGCAGATCCAGAGTCCAGGCTTGGAGACTCATCCATTAAATTGAAAATGGGCAATTGGTCAAACTCACAATGTTGGCAGGCACAGCAGTCCAGCCTCATTGAAATTACCAAAACATACAAAGTGTTCCTCAGTCTTTATGTCAGCATGTACACACTTTTCATTGGTTCTATATTCTAATAGAGGAAGTGCTGCCTTGAATATACCTTTCTAAGAGCTTTTAAATTAAGAATTCTCCATATTTTGATGACTGAGTGTCATTTGTAAATGTGTATACAAATGGTTTGCAAACCTCCAGCAAACACTCACTAAACCGGTTGGGGAAAAACTCATATATCCTTTGTGACTGAGGTCACTCACTGATCTCTAACCCTGTGCGATTGAGTGCTAAGGGGAAGATGTCTGAAATTTAAAAACACTACAAAATCACAGTATTTACAAAGATTTTAGTAGTTTTCTTATGAAAAAGGTAAAACAGTTAGAACTTTAAAAATTTAGTAGAACCAAATTTACAAATGTATCAGTCTGCTGTTTACCTCAGCTGTCAATGCCGGATAACTGTCCACTTCAATTTACTCTGGAAAAGGCTGTAAACCTTTGTAAAAGGAGTCTGATATGGGGCAACTGTCGATAACTGCCACTGATTGGCCCTGTTAGCTACTTTTAGCCTTTGTTAGTGAAACTATATTTGAAGCAAGGGTGTAAGATTTCTCCAAGCGTTTAATTACGCTTGGTGAATAAACTCTCATTTGTTGTCAGACTGTAATTGATTACACGAGACTTGAGGTGAGGAGGAAGTGGACGACATTTTATTAAGATGATGATTGTGTTGTCTCTTCCCTTTGCATTTTCATGTCTTTGTTGTAGATTCATTTTAAGTTCATGAGAATGCATCAGTTTGTTAGAAGATGAAATTACACACTAATCTATGTATATTCATGAGTACAATATAAATTTTGATATGACCCAGAATGACCCTGAAAAATGACCTTTAAGACTTTAAGGTTACAACAAAGCTTTTCTGTATTTTCTACCCATTCTACAAGCTCACTGACTTTTATATAAGCCGAAGAAGCCAGTTAAAATGCTCCACTGTCAAGACCATCAATAAGACAGGCACTGTGAGCTGCTGGATGAGATGATTAAATGGTTGCTCTATTCTCCCCAGCACACAAAACAACTTCCTGTTTTCAGACAGAGCTCCTCATCCAAGTGCAAGCAGAGCAGAAAGCTACCTACCTGAACTCCTTTTCTCTTTTTAACCAGCAACAGTCATTGCTTCACTTCACTTTGCCTTCAAGCAATCTGTGTGAGAAAGGCCCATGAGGCCCTGTTACATGACATATGACAGGCTGGTCCAAAATAGCATGAATCTTATCTGAGGAAGAAATGAAAGAAATATTTGTCACCTTTGACAAAAATATCTGCTCTGCTCTAAAACCTAGAGAGTGATGATCTGAGCTACCCATCTTCTAAAATCAGCTCTAGTTTTACTAAACGAAGAGCAACGTGAAAATTACATAGCATTTCTGCTGTGTGTGGAATAAATTCATCCACTCTTTGCTGTAGATAGCTGTTGTAAAGCTGCAGGCAGCAGTGTCATGCAGATATACCTGTGAGTCAAGTTGTTCCATGTCAGCACTGACAGTATCTACTGATCACACTGTGCAATTCCTCATCTGGTTGTTATCTCTTAGATATGCAGATTTATGCCACGAATATTTAGATGCGATGTCGTAAATTGTAAACTTACCTGCTTTACCTGCTAACCTACTACTAAAGTACTAACTAAACACAAATAATAGCAGTTTTAACACTAGTGCTGATTTCTGCTCCCCAAAATGCTCAAATCTTTGAATGGCAAATGACTACAATACACTTTAAATGTGGTCATTTTTGGAAGCACAACATGCACTTACATAAACAAACCTCGGTACAAAATCAAAGCCCAGATTGTTCAATGAATAGTGGCTGTTTGGTCCCAGTTTATGCACAAGCATATTTTTGTATTTTTGGATGCTATTTCTCACTCCCACATAGACAACAAAGCATATGAGTGAAGCAACAGGAAGTTGTCTCTCCAAACACAAGACTGTGCTCCACACTCCAAATATGGATGGTCCAGAATTACACTGCATCCACTTTTTTTTTTTTTAAACCATAAACTGTGTAGGCATTTTCAAAAGGATATTCAATCACAGTTCAATGATACTTCACTCCACTCCCATGCTCTCATAACGCATAATCCACTCCCGCACCCCACTTATGGGCTCAAAACCCAAGGCTCTAATCTGTCATGTGCTTTAAGCTAAATCCTCCTGGGTCCTGTTGTTTCTTGCAATTACCAACATCTATTATATGGAGCACCATGTCATGCCCTGTTGGGATCTTTTGTTATACTATTATAATGCACCTATTATTATCTGGATTTAGTATTACCAGATATTTAAATTAGTTCACACACACATTCTGTCCCAGTGAAAATAATTAGAATTACACGCTATCAATAAAACAGACCGCATGCCTTCTTTAATTACTCTCCGTGCAGAACTGTAGCTCAGGCTTTGACATGCAGCTGTGTATCTGAACAGAAACAGTGAAATGATACCAGATATTTTCTGATGTTTAGCAAAGTCTTCAGCTTTTGCTTCTTTAGACAGCCTATTGTGGATTTTAAGGTTTGTTTTGGATGAATAAGCCAGATTGCAGGATTGATTTCATCCCATGTTTAAGAGTTGCTCATTGTGATCCAAGAGTTTGGTTCAACTCATCAGCCTTTAAAGATGTGTTTGCTCATTTGTTCTGACTCTGAGCTTTGACATGAGGAAATAGTCGTATGCTTCCATGATGACTTTTCCTAGGGTACCAAATTGTAGCAGGTGTTAATGAACGGTAGGACAGTGCACCACTATTCTGATAAATCTTCCCAAAAGACTTTTGCATTCAAAACAAGGGTTTATAAAATGATCAGTCTCTCTGAAATGTTTTTAGTAGTTCAGACTTTACCTTTAGGTGCATTGTTCCTGTCAACTGCTGTTTCTTAGTTGACATTACAAACTGATGAAACAGATACCTGGAAACACTTTACCAGTTGCGTCATCTGGTTTGTGGGTATCAATTATTTCAGTTTTGAGAGTGCTAGGCCAGAAGAGCCTATGACTGCTAATTGTTGGCACAAGGTTTGAAGAGACAATGTGTTTATAAAGCTTTGAAAATCACATAACCTGAACTTTCCTAACAATGATTGTGCCTTAACAAGCTCATTAAGGTCGGAGACCTCAAGAAATGGTATCTGAGACCCACGATCTCTTGGGGATGCCTAAACAGTGTTTCTTTCACTTTTTAAAAAAAACACCTTTTACCTAATGCAAACTAAAGTTAGTTGCAGTTTCAAACTGCACAGGTTCTCCTACTTTTCCTAGGCATCAATGTCAAACGTAGGTGAAGGAAAAAGATGTTTTGAAAGTTCACGGACCCTGACACCTGGGAGGTTAAAGGAGAGATCAAATCAGCACAGCATTATGAAATCAATTATTCGTGCATGTTGAAGAGAGACGTCGTCAAAGTTACACTGCCTCGACGGCCCATCACTCCCAGTCAGATGGTCATACAGTGCAACAGATGTGTAAAATCAAGCTGTTCCAGTGCTGGTCTATGTGAACATGAGCAAGCTTGCCAAGTCTAACCCACACTTGAGTCACTTAACACACTGAAAATGATGGACTGGTGATGATGATTATGGTCTAGGCCTACATATAAGATATTGCATTGAGCAGAGTATAATGTTGAGTATTACATGCTACACAGTAGTAGTCAATGTTCCTCTACACTGTTACACACACAAAAAAAATAATGAAAAAACAGACTTCAGGCTTACTGTTTCTCAAGGCAGTTTTCATACCTGGAGTGTCTCAGTCTGCCAACATTAGTTATAATTAAGCAGTCTTAACTCTGCTGACATGAGCTGTTTATCAGAAGTCTTAGCTTCTTTCTTATGATCAATTTATTTATTCGCAGATTTGTATTTGAAGTGTTTTTGGTAGCAGAATAAAGTGACTACACTGGAAATATATTGGAACAACCTTGTGTTTTGTAATGATGACTAAATGAATCTTTAATCTTAAGCAAGGCAGATGTATACTGGACACAGTAAGGCTTACAAATTGGTGTAAGGATCCAACAAGGGGTAATGCGAAAGTAGGGTGAAACAGCAGCCTGGTCAAAACTGGTTGAGGTATGTTGACAAAAACTGCACCTGAGACAGAAATATGTTGCTTCTATGTGCAAAAAGAGGAAAATTGAGCCTTACAAAGCAAGTAATATCTATCAGATTATTGCAGTAAAGATGTGAAATGCATGGGTCTTTGATCGAATTACATTAAATTGCCCACTAATTTGATAACTAAAGGGCTGTGACCAGACAGTCACACCTATATTTGCATGTAAATTCAGTCTCACTTGTTGCATGGTGAATTGCACATTTCAAAGACAAACATGGGTTAGGATGTCATCAATATAACGCAAATCGTGTGTTTGGTCTTCTCTTCATCTAGAAGATTTTGTTTATTTAATTTTGTTATAATCAATAAAAGGATAAGATATAACAATTCATACAGAACTTCTTCTTTGGTGGAAATTTTGACTTAAACTTCCACATGGCACTCAAGAACATGTCTATCAGAGAGCAAAGCCATGTCTGTAAAATTGGCACAATCTTTAGGAACTAAAATGTTGCTGTGAGTACAGCCCCTTTAAAATCCGCTCAAGAAACAACAACAACACAATCGTGTTAAACAACATAAAAATGCAGTTGTGTGTGTGGGATGGAGTAAACTTACAGGTAACTGTTTCTCCAGGCAGTTGTTGAAATTCTTGGTTTGATTGGGCTTCAACTTCTTGAGAGGAATTCGCGTTTCCCCGATGAACTCGTTGTGGCGGAATTTGTCCTCATCACACACTGAAATCCTGAGATGACAAGAACAGAGAAGTGTAGGAGGACATGAGCAAAGCGAGGTTTAGGTTAGGGTTTTGTTGCTGAGAGGAGGCTTAAAGCCATAAAACCAGTTATTTTCCACCATCCACCATCACGGGGCTTCAATTTGCACTTTGTAGTCACTGCTGCTAAATCTGTAGGGCCACAGCACTCAGAGCACCAAGTAGTTCTGCAGGGATCATTGTCAGACTCCATCAGTATGACAGGAAATGATGAGATAATTATACTTGAGGAAGCGTTCAACCATGCACGGATCAAACGATTCAAACATACTAAGGTGGAAGGGGAAACTCTACGTGAGAAGACGTTGAGAAAAATTTAACATTGTTCCCGATCATGTCAAAGTCATTTAAGACCCAGTCACGAATTCATCTTGAACACATCTCCATTTGCTCGTCTTATTTACTCAATTAGTGCAGCATGAATCGAACTGTGCTGTGGCGCATTGTCCTTTCCGCCTGTTTACTGATTTCTACTATGTGCCCACTTTGCATTTGTTTCCACTGAACACACAAACACAAAACAAATCCTCTTTTCAATGCAAGACGGAGTCCTTTCTAAACAACAATAAAGACGCGGATTTATAATATAACACAGTAGGCTACAGCTGCTTACAAAACCTAATGATTGATGGGGAACCGAAAGGTCTCTCGCAGTCAAAACCGCTGAGGACCAAAAGGCGCACGGGGTCACAAAATGAGCTTTGTGTTTTACTGGAGATCTATATTCTTTACCAGCATTTCATTAAATTTATAATGAAAGCCAATTATTGGTGCTCCCTGCAGACGTTTGTTTTCAATAAATGCAGAGAGCGCTCACCGCCCTGACATGACATGATTCACACTCACAGCTAAAGCATGCCTATGTTGGGGAACACTGCTTGTTTCAAGTGCTTTTCCGCTGCACAATCAGCTGCAATACTGAGGAAAACATGAAGCCTTTAGGAACCCCACAGCGTGAGCATGTTGTATATATGTTAATATGCATCACTAATACAGTAGACTGTATGGGACGTGCTACTATCAGACTCTCAGTAAAAATAACTGGACAGGTGGTGCTGAATTCAAATTTCAATTTCCAAGAAGAAATAGGTTGTGCTGTTTTGGAAGCAGTGAGGCCTTTCTCACAGTCTATTGTTTCTGGAAAATGGTTAATAAAGGTGTTTTCTGTGTGTGAATAGATCTTTTGGCTTGTGTGCACAGTGTCTGTCACATCTCATCTCTGCTACATTTGCTTTAGGCCTTCATTGTTGTTGTGGCATTCAGTCCAGTAACAATACAGTATTTTTTTTTCTGCTCCGCAACACAAAATAATCAGCAAAATACAGTCACGTATTTGCAGTGTGTCGATAAGGTTGACAGTCGGTTACTGCAGTCCAGCAATTACTCCAGCTGTCCCAGAAGTACAGCGAGTGCTTTGCAGCTTATATTGTGTAGTAGGAAAGTATGTTTTCACAAAATACGTTCAAGCTATTAGAAGTAATGCAATAAAACTTTAGCAAACATTCCTTGATGATTTGGTAGTCACTTGTGTAAACTTATAGGGGTGATAAAAAAAAATGTTGTGCCTGGCTCGTTTCTGTCTTGTTTGCTGGACAAATGGAGGACAAAGTGACAGGCCTAAAAAAACTAAAGCAGATAACCAGTATCTGAAAGTCACGTCCTCAAGAAATGCGAAAAAAAATCCAGCAAACACCTGACACAGAACCGGAGAGATGCATCGGGCCCTTTCAGCGGATCCAGCTACTGTTTGCTGACGCCTCATCAGAAATGGCCTCAGTGGAAGGGTGGCAGTGAAGAAGCCATTCTTGAGAAAGGGAAACAGGAAGAAAAGAGCTGAAGTTTGCCAAATTATAGAGAACCAGACTGAAAGTCAGGAGCATCAGGTCATACAGAGGAGGTCAGGAGAGCGATATGACTGTGAGTGTCTAGAGCCATCTGGAAAACATGGCGTCTGTCATGGTTTGGGGCTGCATTTCAGCCAGTGGTGTCAAAATTTGATCGAATTATAAATGCAAAAAGGAACCATCTGATTTTAATCCATCACTAAATACAATCGTGAAAGAGTAAAAGCATACCTGGATGGAAGAACACACAGAGGAACACTATCAGTCACGGACTGGTCTCCTCAGAGCCTAGACTTCAACATTACTGAAGCAGTGTGGGATCTTGACAGAGAACAGAAGACAAACCAGCTAAAATTCAAAGAAGAGCTTTGAATGTCCTTTAAGAAGCCTGCAGAACTATTCCTGAAGACTACTTAAAGAAATTGTAAGAAAGTTCGACTGTGTTGAGGAACAAAGGTCGTCATACCAAATACTGAAAAGCTCATTAGAACTGTATAAACTCTGCTTTTGCCTCTTATACTGTAGCTTCATGTATGCATGCACATTTCAATAAATTGCACCCATTTCTAATCTTCCTAGATAAATATGAAGAAGTTTTTGCACAGTACTGTATCTAGATAAACATTGTATTTAATGGCAAAATGTTACCAGCATAAAACATGCCCATTAGTGTTAATTGATTCTAAGAAGGGAGGCTTTCAGAGAAACCTCCCTTCTTATCATGGGCTTGCTTCTTAGAAAGCGCTTGCTTCTTAGAATGGGCTTGAAATATTGTCATTTGTCATTTGGCATCTGTGCCCAGACATATTGGGTTATGGCATTTGTGAGATGTGTCTGTCACTCCCAGTTTCTCATGTTTTAAATAAGATTACAGCTGTGAAGCGGAGTATTTTACCCCAAACAACAGTCAAGGTTTTAGTGCTCAAATCTAAGTGAAAATGAAATTAGAGACAGCAGGTGAAAAAAAAAGAAGGCCCATTACAGTTTAACTAAATTCAACAACCTTAACAATTAGAATATCTCCCTATGAGGAGCACTTGGCAACTGTGGAGAGGGCGAACTCCCTTTTGACAGGAAGAGACCTCCAGCAGAGCCCAAAAGGACATAAATGATGATCTTGTGGCTGACAAACCTGTGACTAATGTTTACTAGTGCACATTTTAACATGTCCCAAAGGTAACTTGAGGTGTAAATACCAGTCCTTGAAAGTGAAAACAGTTAAGTGGAGATTATGTGAACACCTGCACAGATATTATTTGTGGCTTTGTTTTTCATAAACAAAAATGAAACAAAAAAACCCCACATCTCTATGCACAACATCTTGCAAAATATCCACTTCCACATTGAAACGCAAAAAATGATTTCAGCACTGTCAAGGGCAAGCCAACCATATAACTAAAAAAAAAAAAAAAAGGTAAATGGACTGATTCTTATATAGCCCTTTTCTACTCTCTTGGAGCACTCAAAGCGCTTTAA
>VUQG01032371.1:0-15538 GCA_015106755.1 Etia nguti | reverse complement strand
AAAACTCCCTTTTAACAGGAAGAAACCTCCGGCAGAACCAGGCTCAGGGAGGGGCGGGGCCATCTGCTGCGACCGGTTGGGGTGAGAGAAGGAAAACAGGATAAAGACGCTGTGGAAGAGAGACAGAGATTAATAACAGGTATGATTCAATGCAGAGAGGTCTATTAACACAAAGTGAGTGAGAAAGATGACTGGAAAGGAAAAACTCAATGCATCATGGGAATCCCCCGGCAGCCTACGTCTATTGCAGCATAACTAAGGGAGGATTCAGGGTCACCTGGTCCAGCCCTAACTATATGCTTTAGCAAAAAGGAAAGTTACAATGAGAAAGATTATTAACAAGGGGAAAACACTGAAGGCTTTATGGCTTCTTTGGAAGGTTTGCCAGGACAAAAGCCTCTTCTATTTAAAAAAGAACATCTTAGCACAGCTTAGGTTTGCAGAGTTGCATCACATAAACCCAAAGACTTCTGGAACAGCATCCTTCTAGCAGACGAGACCAAAGTGGAAATGTCCGTCCGTGATTCACAGCACGGCGTGGATGGGTGACGATTGGGGCACCTTTCACTTACTGAGTCAAACTCTTCTGTATACTAAAGTATTCTAGAGTTAAATGTGACATCTGTCCAACATCTAAAGCTTGGGTCATGCAGCAGGACAGTGATCCAAGCTCAGCAGCAAATCCACAACAGAATGGAGAAAAAGAAAAGAATTAAAGTGCTGCAGTGGAACAGTCCAAGTCCAGACCTCAACCTGGCTGAGATGCTGTTTGGGAGCCTTCAGAGAGCTGTGCATAAACAAACGCTCTCAAACCTCAATGAACCGAAGCAATAAATGTGGCAAAATTCCTCCAGCGTGATGTCAAAGACATAAAACCATTATTTCAGGTTATTAGTGCTAAAGGTGGCTCTACAAGCTACTGACTCGGGGTGTGTCCTTAGTTCTTATTTCTATATTTGGATTTATCCATCCATCCTCTTATGCTACCAGGTCGTGGGGCTGGAGCCTATCCCAGGTGACGCAGGGCTAACGTAGAGAGACTTTCTCACTGTGAGCCAACAATGCTAACCACAGCGCCACCATGCTTCTGTTTTAGGTTTTCTTAGATGAACAGTTGTTGCTCTTCTGAGGTTGTATTTGGCTCATTTTTAAGACCTCATAAGAACTCCTGTTACATCAAACCTCAGCATTTTATTTTTCTCATGATTGTGTCTTACCTGTTTTTAAAGATAATTTATGCCTCATGTTGGGCGAGCAGCTGAATGAAATAGATAAATGTCACGATTAAAGAGCTTCATTAGTTACCTAAAAGCAAAGATAAACTTTTGAGGGGAAAAATGACAGTGTAGTTTTAATAATTACTTTTCTCTCGACTCATTTTTAGACCAACACCGTTTAGATAAGTATGCTCTTTGGCTGCTCTACCTCTAATCCTGCTTCAATGGTGGCAGAGGCATTTATGTGTAATTTAGCAGAAGCATCCATTACACAGAGCAGGATTAGGTTCGGGCTGCTGATGTGACTGAGGTCAGACTGAAGAGTCGCTGGCTCCGAGCGAACGTCGAGTCAGTAAATGAATAACAGAGCAAACTCAGTGAATCTGAGAGAGAGAGGCAGCAGCTGCTTCTCCTCCTGCTTGCAGGAAAACAGCTGCTTCACTGGTGGAGGATACAGCCTGAGGGACTCGCAGTGACACACACAAACACACACACACACACACAGATCTCCTGTGTGCTGAGAGGTCAGCAGGCTACCAGGTATAGGTGGAGGACGGGTGAGAGGAAAGAGAAGGAGCTGAGGGAGGTGAGGAGATTGAGGAGGAAAAGAAGGGGGAAGTGCTGAGTCTAACTGATGACCGCTGCTTGCTACAGCCTTCAGCTATTTGTACGTCGCAGGAAAAAAAAGATAAATAAATAAATAAAGAAGACAAATGTCCCCTGCTCTGTGGAGGACAAACTAAATCTTCCCCGCGGCTCTCCTCTGCTACTGTTTCAGAAACTCTAAACCAGAGAGGAGAGCAGCTAAAGAACAACAAATATATCCTGGGAAATGCGGCTTGCCGGCTGCTGCATTCACCCGGTGCGGGCAGGGATTTGGTGATGTGCATTTCAATCCAGAGTAAAAGGACAGAGAAAGACAGAAGGGAGAGGAGAAAGTGGACACGATGATGGATGAGAGACTCGCAAACTCAGTCAAAGACCCAGAAAGATTGAAAAACTCCTCCCACAGCTTTATTACTCCTCGTGATGAATGTACGGAGAAAATGGGCTAAATGAAAATTACATGCAGAACGAGTGAGTTCTGCAAAGGCCTTAAACTGAAACCTGAACCCTGTGTGACCAGTTCCCCCCTAAAAACTTTGAATTTCAATACCTAAACCCATACTACACTAGGATCTCCATCTGGGATGTGTGACTGTATTAGCTCCATATTCATATCGGTGTGTGTACATAAGCTGCTGCTAAATACAGTGAAGGACTGTGGACCCTTATGTTGTTAGTCGTTTTACCTTGAATGTTGGCTGTGTGTGATAACACACTTTATATTTTAGTCCAATAGATAAACTTTAGGGTTAGTTCCTATAAATTATAGCTTAAACTAAATCAACAGCAGTGTTAACAGCTGTGAAAGTTAACACAGCTGATGCTGCATAGATAGCATAAACTGTATATAAAAGATGGTCATAGCCTTCTGGTCTAAAAAGGGCCTAAAACATCAGTTCTTTCCAGTGGCCAGCAGGGGGCATCTCCCAATTAAGTAGATGTTTGTTGGAAAACGACCCTTGATCTATGACATCAGTGATCACTTCCAAATCTTATTTAATACAATGTTCACTTCATTTTATTTATAAAGCACCAAATCACAACATCAGTCACCTCAAGGCCTATGCAACCAGGGGATGTTCATCGATCACAAGTTATTAGCCAGTGAGCTGTGAGCGTCTTATTGGTAAGATCCGTCCCACTTTTCTGACGTCTGGTTTCAAAAAGCTAAGATGGCCTTGAGGTAATGCTGTTCAACTGCACACATCACAGTTACCATTGTTCTGGTTATTACTGTAATCATGGTTATTTAGCAGATTCATTAAAGTTAACAGATGTTACAGATTAATCAAAAATGAGGCGAGGGTCATGGGGGACACGGGTTTAACTAGTAGGGTGTGGACCCCTGAATATAAAGCCAGTCTCCCAAGACCAACCAGCAGTCACTGCAGGACAGACTCCACAGTGGGAGCAAAGAGAGCTCCAGGTCAAAGTGAACTTGCATCAGGTCCCTCAGAAGACCTTGAGCTAGAGAGTATAAACCAACAGCCACGTGTCTCCCACTGACAGCAGACCAGGTGACAAATCCTGAGATGAGGGCGGCTGTAGATAATCCTGGCACAGGTTCACCTACAGAAACCCTCTGAGTTTCATTTCCTCCGGGTAGATGTTGTTGATCAAAGGCTCTCTGTGTGCCAGTTAGCTGATATTAAGGTTTAGCTTAAAGCTAATCACAATAGGAGTTAGAGATGGGTGACATCTTTTATATACAGTGTGTGGTCAATGTGCGCATTAGTGAGAAAATCCCAGTCGTGGAACTAAAACTAACGAATCTAACTAATGTTTGATGATTATTCTGGAGATTATTTCTTTTAACTGAAAGACAAGATTAAAACGGGCTTCAGAGAACACTCGGGGCTGACCGAAGCTGTTACAACAAGGAAAAAGTAATTTTATCTGCTGATATCATCTGTTATGACGTCACCATCACCAGCTCAGTAAAAGGAAAGCTGTTCACCGCCTCAAAGATGGAAGCAAACCTGCAGATGAGGTGGCAGATGATTGGGTTGTCCTGAAATCCATAACGCAGTTAGCAAAATATTCATTCCACGTGGTCCTCTCAGTAGACGGAAAACGAAACATTTGAAATGATTCATGTTCACTGCTTTGTTTGACTCTGTGTTTCCCCAAATCTCCGTCATTCCATGCAGACGGAACGTAGCTCGCATCGATTTTCACTTCTGAAATGATCAAACGTAGAAAGTTTGAAAGAAAATATAAACATTTTTTGCAGTAGTCAAGTCTCTCATAGACTGTACACACACACACACACACACTCTCTCTCTGCTGATGTGCAGCAGAGAAGACGAGCCACCCGGGGAGAGACTCTCCGTTTCCTGTCAGCGTCGCCAACTTCCTGTCACCATGTTGATTTACTGTTCCATTACTCTACCTGTGGAGCTCTGTGCGTGTGTGTGCGTGTGTGTGAGATAATTCTGTGTTTTAGCCTTGTGAGTGTGTATAAGATATTCTTTCAGTGTCTCAGTGTTTTGTGTGTGTTTCTCCCCAAAGGCTGGCATCACTGGCAGAGTGCCTCACTGGAGTAATTACAAAACACACACACACACACACACACACACACACACACACACACACACACACACACACACAGCCTCAGGAGCAGCAGTAGTTGTTACCATGGTGTCATCCTCTCTCTGTCAATTGACCAACCTTTAGACTTTCTTGTTGTTGTGCTTAATATTTTTGGACTGAAAACATGAGTCTTATAAGTGCAACTAAAAGTTCTTAAATGTCTCAATGATGGTTTAACCTAGCTTCTTTGTTTTTTTTTCTGATAATCAAGAAGCTCAGTTCATTTTCTTTACATTCAGTGTCATGGTGCTGGAGCCTGTCTCCGCTGTCATTGGGCAAGAGGTGGGATAACACAAAGAGACACAACAGTTCATACTCAGATGATTTTAAACACCTGTTTTAAAAAAAAAGAAAAAGAAAAAAAGTGATACCTATATTTCTAAATAAACACGAGAGGTTATATTTCGAGTTTCAACAACATGTCACTGCGGTGGTACCCTCTAAGTTCGTTATTTGTACCTCATGGTGTGTACCTTACATGATCAGTCTTCAGATTACAGCAGATTCTGGGAAGTACACAGTTGTGCTTGTAGTGCATCTCACCTCTGCCTTGATACTGATACTGTGATCAATAATATCAATATGTATGAATCAAGTGATGTCTGAAAGAACAGTTCTGCCTCGTGGGGTACCTCAGAGGTCTGTTTTGGGTCCACTTCTCTTTTGGCTTCTCCCCATTGGCCACATTTTTAGGTATAATTGTTTTATTATCTCTATGCTAATTGCGTTCAGTTACACGGTTGTTTTAGAGCTTCTGAGTTTTCTAAAATGTTTAGTTTAAGTAATCGCCTGACAAAAATCAAGCAATAGTTCAGTGACACCTTCCTTCAGTTAAATATTGATAAAGCAAACTCTGATTATTGTTCCTGACCATGTGACTTCAGAAATTAGGCAGCATATCAGCCTCAGAGATTTGGGTGTCATTTTTCATGGTTCATCATCCTGACAAGACTTTAAAGTGGGACCAACAGAAAATCACACATCACTCCAGTTTTGGCATCTCGTCACTTGTTGCTATATTTTGAAATTCGTTTTAAACTTTGGCTGTATTTTTTTCGGACACGCTACACTCCAGTATATCTCTGACCTGCTGAAACCTCACGCTTCGTCCCGGGCTCTTAGGTCATTAGGTCAGAGGTTACTGGCTTTCCAGGCAGCGATTCCACGTTCCTGGATTTCTTGTTCACCGTCTTTATGCTGTACAGACTCCACTGACTTATAAAAAAAGACATTTTTATACAGTCAAACTTTTAACTAACTTGATGTTTTATGTTGTATTCTGTTGGTTTTATTTCTAACATTTCTAACATTTTATTGTGAAGCACTATATAAAAAGAAAAGGAATAAGACTTCTCAGAATGTTTATTTAAAAGCTGTAGAGTAATATGAATATTTTGCCTCATTCCTTTTTCTCCTGATAATACACCTTAACAACTAGAAGTGAGGAATCTTCTACTATATATGTATAAATAAATAAATAAATCATTTTGGCCCTCAGAAAGTTAGACATAGTTGGTTTTAGGTCTGGTAAATAGTACAATAGTCCACATTCATACAGTGCAGACCAGCAGCACCGGCACTGCTCACATACTCTTCTCTTATTTTTTTTTGAGTATGACTTTGTGCTCTAAGAACAACCCAAAACCAGCAGGTGATGTCACAGTGGTTGTGTCCATCTTTTATATACAGCCTGTGGATATATCATGGTTATCATGCCTCTATTCTGACAGCTTGTCATGAAATATGATGTGATTAACGTGGTTTTTGTTTTAGAGGACTGAGATTACACAGTTTTGGTGCAGGGACCTCCAGGGTCAAAAGGGTTAATTAACTTTAGCTTCGCTTTTTATTTTTGTAAAGAGTCATACGGTGCGGTCTGCTGGGGTGCTTGAATTTCTCCCCATGATTGAAAATCTTTTCATTTTCACCAAAGCCCTCTGTTGGTTTGAGCTCAGTCTAAATGTGTTTGTGGTTTTCCGTTTGAACCCTGAAAGAAAAATGAAACTTCCCATCGCCGAGCTAATTTGCTTCATAATGACTCTGCCGGGGATGTAATTTCAACAAAGAAAAGTGCCCTTTCGCAGAAAAACACAAAGCATTTACATAGGGACCGAGCCCTCTCCCGGTGCCCCCCGTTGATCTCAGCCAGGTTGTTCTGCATCTGAGCTCTAATGAAGCTCTGATGTGAGTCTATTTTGGTTTGTGCGACATGAAAACACTCGGATGCCTCGGGCTGCGCGCTGATCATAGTTTTTAAACAAGAGAGAACACGAAGACGACAAGTGTTTCCTGTCATCGGAGATTTACGCATCTACGATGGGAAACGGGATCAAACAATCAAATGTGTCTGTGCAGACAAACAAGCTGAAACCACACGAAAGGATCTGATCCCAGACCTGCCCTGTCTCTCAAAGTGATCAACACGAAAGCTCGCGAAGTTTTATCTGAGGTTACGCAGGTTACATTTTCTTTGAAACTACTGATTATGTGTCAAATTCGGAACTGTAGCTGCAATATGACCCAAATAATACTTTTTATTCTCCATTTAATGAGATTACAATCGTATCGCTGTGAGATCTGGGTGTTATAATAAGGGAAAAAGTTAATGGAGATATCAGTCATCGCTGTACTTGAAAGGAGAGATGGCCCAGCCAGATTTATTGTAATAAAATGTGTGGACAGCAACATGAGCCCACAGTTTTATGTCTCTTGTTTTATAGTTTGGAAAATGATTTGCCTAAGATGAGTGCTTCCAGTTTTCTGCAGACCACTGCACGACCTGACTGTGGAAGTCTGTTTCTGCAACTGAAATATTAAGTTGATAATATTTTTGTGTTATTTTCTCACAAGTTGGAGTCAATAAGTGGCGATAATAACCTGTTAACTTTTGAATTATGATGAGAACCTCTGTCAGTGCCTGCATAAAAATCTCAACTCTAGCTCAACAAAACCTAAATAAAACGGGCAATTCACAACCAAGTGCAGCACAAGCACATGAAAAACACTGAACCAGGGTTTAAAGTGGACCAGAATGACCCAGAACAGAGTTCTGACACCTTCAGTTAACGTCTAATTAAATCTGACGGGCACTTAAATACAAAAACACATGCAGAGTTCATTTTTCGTGTGCTGCAGCCTCACGTTCCAAACAGCTGATGCCATGGAGATTCAAAGTCAGAGCCAACCATACTTTACTGTTAGTGCACATTTTTAATTTCTTTTATTATCCCTTTACCATCCATCCAGAGTCAGAGAGGAGTCTATCTCAGCTACTGCAGGGCGAGAGGCGGGGTACACCCTGGACAGGTCATCACTGAAGCACAATAAAATCAAATCAAATAAAAACATCCCTACAAAAACTCTCTGCAGGGCTGTTTGAAGTACTTTTAGATTGCTCCATTGCTGCACTTCAAACTTGTCCTCAGAGCAAACATCAAATTCTCTTTCAAACTCTGAAGCTCTGGAAGTCTCTTGGCATACTACAGTTTGAAGAATAAGAAGGCGGCACTGAAGCTAACCAAAGTAGTGCTGTGCATGTGGTCAGCACTGCAATGACTTCAGATTTAGAATATTTTCACTCCCTCATCTTCCCCGGACAGTTCTAATGTTACGCTCTTTAAATGCCATCACATGTTGGCAGAACCGAGTCTGGAGTCTACCTAATGGAAGAGGGGAGCTGCATCTCTGCCTCTTACTCAGCTTTGGTGTAACTAACATGTTCACTCAATAATCTTAACCCTCAGCCTAAACCTAACCATAACCTAATTGTAACCCTGACACTAAAACCACATGCCGAGTCTCAAAAATGCCTTCAAACTCATGGGGATGAGCATTTGTCCACATAAGGGCTTTTGGTTCCTACAAGTAGAGTAACATTCCAATTTTTGGTCCCCACAAAGATATGTAAACATGGTACAAAGATGCACACACACGACGCTGAACTGAATAAGCAGAAGAAGATGGATGGATGTGTAAAATCCATATTCACAGCAGGACTTTGTTGAGCTTCTGTACCAGTATTCCTGATTTGGCTTCTCCAAACCGGCAGCCTGCTGTTACTATCAGCTGTGGGAAATCTACTGACTACAAACCCATTACAAAATATCCAAACTAAGACTTTAATATAGAGGAGCTGGTTTTAGTGTTTATCTCCGTTTAATCTTCACGATTTCTTCATCTTTTATTCGTAATCTGTTTTTTCCCTTGCTTGTAAAAATCAAGCCTGTGCATGCTTATGGTTCATTTTTGACGTTACGTACAATCAGCATGCACAAGATGTCTCGCAGGCATTCAGAAAATGTCCTCTTCCTTGATAACTGTCTGCTGGAATGAGCACCGGCGCCTCTGGGGACTGCTGGCAGGACTTTCAAACACCTCAGTGATGTTTCCCGTGATTGCGTCACGTCGTTTGTTTGTGTGTTTAATCTAATGTTCTTGTCTGTTTGTTTCAGGTCCCTGCTGGGCCCAGCACTGTCAAACTCTTGCCACACTCTACAGCATCAGCACAAGGTAACACGCCCACATGCACATACACATTGTACGCCTTCACAAGCCCCTCACACGGACCAAACTAAATGAGTAACTGTAACCTGAACCCTCAAACGGTCCTTTGAAGCTCCGTCCCAAAGTGAGTGAGAACCTCACTTCCAAGGTTGGTCCTCACAAAGACATATGCACCGCTGTGCGAACACGCACGCACGCTCACACACACACACTCAGGACCAATTAGTTATTGGTGTGTGATGAATTCGTCACTTTGTGCCTCCTGCGGCCAGTCTGCTACAGCTGGTCAGACGCAGCATCCATCACGAGAACCAACAAATAACCGAGCCGTGCGTGTTTTTCATCTGTAACCATGGTTACATTTGGTTGCATTTTATTTGAAAAAGCTTTTATGCGGCAGACAGCGTTGTGATGTGTTGTTGTGTGGCGGCGACGTGCGAGTCTCTGGATGTTTCCGTGTTCTGTTAGTTTTCATGTTTTAATGTGTCTGTCAGAGCAGCCAGAGGTCAAAAGGTCAAGCCGCGCTGCAGCTAACCCGCTAACTGATTAGTTCAGCCTGCTGCTGGCAACAAGGCTGACTGCGGGAGACACACACACACACACACACACACACACACACACACGCTCTGCCAAATGATGCCAGAGGCCCAGTAGGCTGCAGCATGCCATTACTCTCTCTCGGTGGATCTTGTTTCTGAGGCGCCTCAGTGGCTCCGTCCCTGCAAAGCTGGAAACACTCCCATTCTTCTTCTTTACCTTCCTCTGCTCCCAAAGTTGTTTTTTAATGTTTCAGCTGTTTTATCAAAACTATATTATCCATCTTTCAGTACAAAACTCAAATCTTCATTAACATATATAGAGGTGTCCCGAAGCCGGCACTCTCTGTTTTCACACATGAGCCTCTTAAAATGTTGGAAGAAGCAGGTCTGGACATTTGCCAGAGTTTTTCTTGCTGGCAGGGAGCACACAGCAGGAGATAATCTGCAACAAACATGGTCTCACTACTGGAAATACTCCATCTGGTTTGGGCAAGAGAGTCCCGCTGCCTAAGATCTCATGATTAGCCGGAGAGAGGATTCAAGTGAAGGACGTGGAAGCAAGTTAAACAGCAAAAAGCAAACCTGTTGTTGGAAGATTTTAAAAAGAAATCTCAAAATTAAAGCAAAACTAAAATTCACAAAAAGGTTCACAACATGAAAAACAAGTGGATTATTCAAAAAGTCTATAAAGTATAAGCACAGAGGGGTTTACTGCAAAATCAGAGTCCAGTGAGAACAAGACACAGGTAGAGACGCTCAAACACAGGTGATGCTCCTGAGGGCGGGGCTAAACACTAACATAGGAGGAGGGAACAAAAAGCAGGAACTGACACCAGCACAAGACACATAACAAATTAAGCCTTCAAAGTAAAACAGGAAGTAACCGAAAGACAAATGACTAACGATACAACTAGAACGCGATCACTCAATGTAATGAGAAAGACAAAGACAAACGCATAAAGAACATGACAGAAGGATGTTTTGCAGGAATTTTCAACAAGGTTGAAGTCTCGCCCAAAAAGAGTAAAGTTGCAGAACAGAGAGAAAAAATCTTGGTTGTGATTTACAGGCTGACGTTAAAGACGTCAGCCCGATATTTGGATCAGACATCGGTCCACTGAAGCTGGATCGAATAGTCGATGTATTCAGTAGAATGGCAGCATAACGTGTTGCTGACACGGCAAGTGAAGTTTATGCAAATAACACATTTCGGACATTACAGTCATTTAAAAACCAAACAAACGGAAAACTAGAAAAAAAAAAGACAGAAATACTAAAAAATAATAAATAATTGGTTACAACAAAAGTAACAACAGTTACAACGACAATAATAATGATGGTACAGCCATCAGACCTACCAGGTGTGTATCCATGAAACATCTCAGACATATCATTACGACCCAACTGATTTATAAGCAGTGAGTAATACTCCTAACTAAGTTAGCAAACCTGTTTAAACTGAGCCTGACGCTTGCTTAGACATAAAGAACTATTCCCAGTTTCTTCCCCACAGTGAGGGATCAAGATTATTGATTGGTATACTGGTATCGGATCACTACTCCATACTGGATGATAGTCACAGCCACGCTGTTGGTATCGGGTCAAAACCAGAAAAAGCTGAATGAGGAACATTTTAGCTTTTGCAGTGTCACTGTAGGCTTCAAACTGGAGGAGAAAGTTAACATCAAACTCCAAAAAGCTCCAGAGAGCCTGTAGCAGAATAAAAATGGCAGAACGTCACTGGAGGTGGAAGCGTGGTCAGGGCGACCCTCCAGAGTCATTTCTAGCTCCTTTAAAACAGTTTCGGTAATCCTCGTGTCAACTATAAATGCATGCTGTGTCACTGTACCCAGGCTCCTGACTCTCAAGAAGAAGCTGAACTTCTTTCGCATTAAAACACATTTCTAATTAAAAGCCATGCAGATGTCAGCAGTTAGTGAATCTCTGGGTGAGTACAACAAACTGCACTGTTTGAGCCATTCAATTTTACTCTAAATCATCTTTTTCACTCTTGAGGAACATTTCTCATTACTTCAGTTCAACTTTGCTTGTTGTAACTCATCATAATTAGGACTTGATCAAAGAAAGCACTAGATTGACTGTCACTGGTCCAAAATACAAGTTCAGATCTTTTAAGTTTAACAAATTCTTGTATCTCTCCATTGGCTTTTACTCACTTCAACAATTAAAAATCCTTCTATCTAGAATTGGATGAATGTAAATTATATTTCTGACATACTAAAATATACAGGAGATGACTCTGCAACATGCCCTTTGCTGTCATGTACCCAAACCGCGAGTAACAACCTGCAAAAAGAGGTTTGAAATGCTTTTCGTTCTTTGATTATTCTTTTCTCCATTAGTCTGTAGTCCTGACGTGATCGTGAGAAAACCAAATATTCTGCTGACTGCGTGACCCTGCTCACTGTGAGCTGAACAACAGAACCACAAACACAACTATCATTTACTGGGATCCGTTTGCAATTTGTATTTTTGTGTTGAGTTCAGTTTCCTCGTCCCCTGAAAGCAGACTCGCCATCTGCCTCAATCGGATGTGATGAGCTCAGTGCGCTTCTCCAACTGCGGAGGGTGGGGGGAGCTTTCAGACCAATCATCATCTCCAGTTTGTAAATAACACAGAGAACTTCTGAAGCTTTCATTTCTGATGATATGCCTCTTTGTTACATGAAAGGGGGGAGAAAAGGGACCTGGTAGTAAATGAAAATGGATTCATAGGACGTCTGTTTGGACTGGTTTCATCTGAGTCAACAATAATCAGAGCAAATGACATATTTGGGTCCATTTCCTGACGTTATCGTTTCAGGTCTGTTTTTTTCTGTTTGAAGTCTGTAAGGACCTATTGAAGGATCCATCACATCCCTGCAGCATGCAGATCATTAGCATCTCAATATTCAGTCGCCTTTGTTAATAAGATTGTAAATCTTATTAACAAAGAGTTTAATGTGTCTCACAATATGTCTCAATAATCACAGTTTGGATCATTTCGGGAGGCAAATCTTGCTTTGGGGTTCCTCTACGTTACTGAGTTTGGCCTTTCAGGGACGATTGATTGACATCGCTGTGAAGTAAAGGAGTCCACTGGATGCAAAAGACAAGACTGAAGAAGAACATGTTGAAAAAGTCAACACAGTAATAGTTTTATCTTATTTCATTTATATACACATTCACTAAAGTTTGTATTGAAAATGAAACTGGAGGAGGTGCTCTGCTCAAATACTGAAGCTCTAAGTACGTTAAGGCTCCTAACACCCGCAGTTAGCTTTAGTGAGTATAGCTTCTTTTAAAAATCAAAGATGGGGTAGAATGGGAGTTGCGTGGAGCCACGGCTGTCCAGAGGTGCACAAGGACGCCACCCCGAAGGGGGTGATCTGCCAAAACTCGCAAAAAACGAGAAAAAAAAAGAAAAAAAAGGTTTTCCTTTTTTGTGGCACATCGACTGGTAAGTTTTGGATCGTGCCTCTTATTTCGTGGTGTAGTAATTCACGTTTGTACAACAAGGTGACCGAATGATCTATTTTGAACAGTTTTCGGGAAACGATCGAGCCCTGCGGCGGGGCCGAATGAAAGCCTCGTGGTTCTAATTCTGATATATTTCTCCAACACTCCTCATATTCTGAGGATATAATAAACACGTCTGCCTCCCAGGAACACCGGTGTGGCTCTAGATGTATTTTTCACTGACTGCTTGGCTGTATGGCCCCCTCACTGTGGTGTTACAGCAGGGATTTATAATGTTATTTTCTCACATGCCAGCGGGGATCAGCTTCTGTAAGCAGGCAGAATCCGATGGAGGGACCTGGTACTGGCCTGTCATGCTTTTCTATTTGCTTTAATGAGCTCACAAAGGATGGATGGATAGATAGATAGATCGTGTCTGCAGCTGCTCTTTTGGTCTACATCTCAGCACAGCCCATAATAATAAGCATCGGCCCGGTTACCATGACAATGGCAATCAAATAGTAGAGTGAGAGATTTTCTCTCAGCCAGTTGGACCTCTCTCTCTCTCTCTCCTGTGTCCTTTTTTTCACTTTGACGTTTTTTTTTTTCTCCTGCAAACTCACCGTCATCTGTTTTGCAGGACTGAATTTGAATCTGAAAGCTCTTTTGTTGTTTGTCTGAAAGGAGACAAACACACAAACACACACACAGTGTCGAGTTGATCAGCCAAATCAGTGCTGCAGAAACTGTGCAGCTTACACAACTCTTGCCGTGCGCAGGAGAACAAACGAGTTTCTGAACTGACTGTGTCGATTTAAAATGAATAAGGCTTGTAACAGTTTGTGCCGAGGAACATAAATTCACTGCATTAACTAGTGGAAGAGCAGGACCCTGGTAGCTGGTAGGGAGGTCGTTAAGTCTTAAGGTCTCGGTGTGTGTGGGCTTTATAAGGTGGTAATACCACACAGTTAGTCATTTTCCTTTAGTGGCACTTATTAAATATCTTTTATTCCTTAATTGAAGTCTGCCTAATGTGGACTGTGTTTTGCACTCTTAAGTGATGTCTTGCTAACAACTAATTCTCCAGCAGTTTGACACTTATTAACCTACACAGGTTCATTATTCTAAAGTTGTCTCCTCTTCGCACTTATTAAATCCATTATAGCACAAAATTACAGCAATTAAGTGACTGTATTCTTAAGTGAAGGGTGAGAAACTGAAGGTCTGCGGAGAAACACTTGTTTTTTTCCCCACTCAATAATAGCTCAGGTATCTCTGTCATTAATGAGCCATTTCATTTTCAAACGTCACTATGAAAACATTTTATTTGAATTGTCATGGCGTTCCAGCTTTTGGTGTGATCACATGGTATTTCATCCATTAACCTGTGCATCTATTTTCACAGAGTAATTCACTCCAGGAGAAAAAGGAGCATTCATGTTTAAAAGTCTAAATAAAAATGATCAAAACTGAGCCCCTAATGGAGGATGTTAAACACCTGCTGGACAAATACACTGTGTGGCTGTGTGTGTGTGTCTAATATGTGTTTGAGTCGGCTGTAGCTCAGGAGGTCGAGCATCTACTAATCAGGAGGTTGGTGGTTCAATCCCTGTCTGCTCCAGTCTGCGCTCATGGGCAAGATACTAACCCCAAGTTGCTTTCCGATGCATCTGTCGGAGGAGCCATTTTTGGGTTGATACCTTATGTATGCCGGTAGAGGTCACCTTTTGAGTTTCTCTGTATGGCATGTTTATGTGGAGGTATTTAAGGTAGACACACGTAATTAGCGGCAGGTGTGTTGTTGATCAGAAGGAGGCAAACAGTTTGTGACCGCTGCGCTGCTATGTTAAATCGTGGAAATAAAGAATCTAAAGGACAAGATGAGTAAGGCTGGAGTTATTGGACTTTATCAAGTTTAATAAGTTAATTGATACCAGTGACATCGCGTCACCCCCGCCAACGAACACATCAGTGGCTTCAAGCTGAGGCTTAGCCTCTATAGTCGGAGTTGAATGTGTGTGAATGTTAGATAGAAGCACTTGTGAAGACAGAGTTTGTGTGAATGGGTGAATGTAAAGCGCTTCCAATGCTCAGAGTAGAAAAGCGCTAGATAAGAACCAGTTCATATACCAAGAGTCATTTAATAAGTATCAGCTTACTGATAAGTTAGTCATGAGCAAGATCTCACTTTAGACTGTAAAGCATATTCTGAGTTTGAAAGACTTACTTTAGAGTCCTTTGGACACTTTTAACCACATCTTATAGATCAAACCTTCTGTTTTGATTGGTTTTCTGAGTGCTGAGTCCAGACACTTCCTTCATCGTACAACTGTGTGCTATGTGCTGTGGACCAGCTTGTGGCCATTTCGCAGTTAGACCTTAGCCTCACCACCCTTTAGATGCAATCTGAGTGTTTTGGCTTCAGCCATCTCAGTTTTTTTGAAACTAGACATAATTCTTGATGCATTCTCAATCATCCAGGAAAGTAAATCTCCAAAAGTTGATTCTGTTCATCTGGACGTAGCGTTTTGTGGGAGAAACGTTTCGTCACTCATCCAAGTGACTTCTTCAGTCTCAGCTGACTGCAGGTTTCCCCAATCTTATAAACAGTATATTTGCATA
>VUQG01032367.1:0-11714 GCA_015106755.1 Etia nguti | reverse complement strand
CTGCAGCCAGACTTTGTTGAATTTCTCCTGTTTAGAAACTTAGAGTGCAATGCCTTACCCCATTTTGAGCCCTGTGATGGACGTTTTTCCTTTCTCTCCCCACTTGTTCTTTGTTCTCAAATGTAAAAAGATAAAAGTGGTTTATATCTGGACATACTGTTATTGACACACTCTATGCTGTACTCCACTTCTTGAAAATAAAGAATTTCAAAAAAAAAAAAAAAATGTAATATTAGTCAAAGATAACCAGAGTAAAGAAGAAATGCAGTTTTTAAGTGATGATTATATTCATTCAGGTAAACAAGACCTACTGGAATCAAACATTTATTGTGGTTAGTTTAACTAGTCATACCCAGACCTGTTTATTGCCAGAGCTGTTCAATCTAGATATCACTTAAATAGAACCTGTCTAAAAATGTGAAGAGATTTTAAAAAGCAACACATCATGCCACAATCTACAGATTGTAAAGATTTCTAAAAGTTTAGAAACAAAGTCAGTCATGTCTATCAGTCTACGGCTACAAAGCCATTTCAAAGGCTTTGGGACTCCAGCTAACCAATGGAGTCCCAAATTATCCACAAGAGGAGAAAACTTGGGACAATGGTGAACTTTCCCAGGAGCCACCAGCCTACCAAAATGACGCCAAGAGGGCATCAACCCAGAACATGTAAACTAATGCAGGGCCCACTTGCTGCAGTTAAAGCCAGCGTTAATGATTAAGAGATTGGGCAAACATGGCATCCACAGGAGAGCTCCAAGGCAAAAATCGCTGGTAACCAAAAAGAACACAAATGTTCATTTCATATTTGCCAAAAAACATCTTGGTCATCTTGATCATTCCCAAGACCTTCTGGAAAGGTGGACTGACAAAAGTTGAACTTTTTGAGAAGTTTGCATCCCATTATATCTGGTGTAAAACTAACAAATCGGTTGATAAAAAAGATCATCATACCAACATTAAACGTTAGTATGATGGTTTGGGGCTGCTTTTTCACTTCAGGACATAGATCACTTACTGTAATTGATCAAACCATTAATTCTGCTTTCTACCTGAAAATCCTGAAGGAGAATGTCTGGTCATCAGTTTGTTAATCACAGATGGGTTAGACAATGATTAAAAAAAATCATAGAAAATACCAGCAAGTCCACTTCTGAATTGCTCAAAAAAACAGAAAATAAATGTTTAGCATTGTCCTAGTCAAAGTCCAGACTTAAATAAGATTGAGATATTGAGATGCTTTGGCATGACCTTAAACAGGCAAATCAAGCTCGAAAACCCTCCGCTGTGTCTGAATTAAGACAATTCTGCAGAGATGAGTGGGTCAAAATTCCTCCACAGCAACATGAAAGATTCTTTCGAAATTATTGCAAATGCATGGTTTATTTGTTCTGAAGAAAACTCATATGTTTAGAAATGCTATGTTTAAAATCCCTTGCTGTGTTTAAAAAAAAACATTTGGGAAAATTCTGACTAAACTGAACTAAAAAATCTAATCCAAAACACTCGGTCAAACACCCCAAACCATGATAAATCAGGCCAGAAAACCCTCCAATGTTTCTGAATTAAGATTAAAACAATTCTGCCAAGAAGAGTTGCCCAAATTCCTCCTCCGCACAGTACATTCCAGGACCAGAAAAAAAGAGCTCCGCAGCTATTGCAAGTTATCAAAAATCCTTGATTGAAGTTTTTGCTAACAAGACGGGCACATCCAGTTGTTAGATTACTGGGATGTTACTGGGTGAAAATCATTATAGTACCATAGCTCTGCCCAAAAACATTTGCCAAACGTGACATTAAAAAATGAACTTGGAGCTGCTTTATTTGGTTGCTATTAGACTTGATATGGTTCATTTCCTTGTATTGTTATTAGTCCAATTCTTTACAATATAAAAACTGAGGTTAACTAAATGAACTGAATGAGTCTCTGTCGATTATGTTGTTTCTTTCAGGGCTTTAGCAGATACAAGGCAGATAGGCAAGCTGACCAGGGAGCAGTTTGCCCTCTCCATGCATCTCATCCAGCAGAAAGTCAGTAAGGGCATTGATCCTCCACAAGCCCTGACTGCTGATATGATTCCACCTTCTGAAAGAGGCACTCCACTACCGGTAAGTAGCATCATCAAAGCTGTTAAAGGTTTGCTAATGTCGACATATTCACATCCCCAGTTTGCATGATATAGTATTGGCTGTCACAGAGAGCCCTAAATTGCACCTGACCTGTTTTAATTCACAATAAAACATAAAAACAATATTTAAACTGAGAAAATTTACAATTTTAAGAAAAATATGAGTTCATTCTTATTTTGATGGCAGCAAAATGTCTGCCTGGGTTCAGACTGGGAAGTGTTTTCCACTGAGTAATATCACCTCTTGTTTTAATAGCAGTCAGAAAATGTTCGAGAACTAAGGAGACTAGTTGCTGGGTTTTTTGGGAGAAAAACCCAACCCTTGTCCAATGATTTTAGCTGCTTAGGAGTTTTGAGTCTTCTTCTCTGTAATTTTCATTTCAAGATGTGCTAAAAAAATTTTATCTGGTGAAAGGTCTGGATTGCAGGTAGGCAAGTTCAGTACCGGAACCCTTCTGCTACGAAGCCATGCTTACGTGTTAATGGCTTCACTATGCAGTTTATTATTGTCTTGTTGAAATATGCAAGTCCTTCCTTGACAAAGACATAATCTGGATGGAAGCACATGTTAATCTAAAACTTAGAAAACTTATTCTCCTTATTCAGAAAGTAGGAGGTAAAAGCGGTGAAGTAAAGGGGTGTTTGCTTCACGTTGAGGGCACTTGTGTTGTGCCCTGTAGTCCTCCACTCTTTTCTCCAGTTTGTTGATGGGGTTGCTGCGTGTCACGGCAGCTAGAGGTGGTTCAGCTTCTCTGCATGTTGTTAATTTTGAATAAGACCTCTCTCAGCTGTTGCTTCCTAACAAAAGACTGTAGTAAATCTCTGCTTCACAGACAGTGAATGTTGAATGTATATCCTCAGTTTCTTAACAAAACTCATTGATGCATGATGAACATAAACTAAAGTAAGTCTATTAGCCGGAAATAACCAGCCAACCACATGACGTCACGTTCCGTACTGACAGAAGATGGTACTAAACATTTTTTAAACTTTAAGCACTTATTTCTTAAATCAGCTTCACAGACAGTGTTACATCTATGCCAGTTTTTGAGAGCAGGGCTCAGTGATGTAAATTAGGTTTATATATCTGTAGCGTTTTATGTCCTGTATCTTCTGGATGAGGTAGATTTCATGTGTGTTTATGTGTTTCTCTATATCTGAGTGCGTCAACATGTTTCTTAGTAAATGAATGTGTTTGTAAGCCTTTAAAAGAGTAGGTAGTGGCTACAGTGAAGAAAAGGGAGCAATCTGAAGTTTACCCTGTGCTTTAATGCAAAATTTTTTTGCTGCTGAAAACAAGATGTTATGATGACTGTGGGATATCGTATCAGACTACATTAACAGTTTATCTGCATATTTTAATGTAGCATTTCCTCTGTAGCTTTACTATAGATTTTTGCAGTATAAAACAAATGGTGGTGGGACTCCCACTAAACATAAGCATCTACTTGGTAAATCCTATATTGATGGTAAATTGTGCAATTGGCTTGAAGTTTGTCCCCAGTGTTTTTCACCACATACCTATTGAATTCCTGATAAAGGCTCTTAGGGTCCTCTTGATCTTGTACAGTTCTAGGCATTCCAGAATCCATGTGTGAGGCATTGAGTTATAGGCTTCCTTGTAGTCAATCCAGGTGTTGCACGGGTCAGTCAGTCTGGTCTTACAGTCTTGAGGAACTACTTTCTTTACCAGTAGTGTTTTGCCCTTGTGGTGCTTCTGTCAATTCCTTTCTGGGTCCCGGTCATGTATTGAGCCATGTGTCTGTTCATCTTAGCCACTATGATTCTGACAGAAGCTTCTATGTTGTGATGAGGCAGGTTATTGGCCGGTAGTTGGACGCGACCGGTTCTTTCTGGGGATTCTTGTGGATCAGGACTGTCTGGCCTTCAGTTAGCCATTCTGGGTGCGTATCATCCATTAGCAGCAGCCATACGCTCATGGAGTGCAGTTTTTTTTAGCCAATATTCACAAATCACATCATGGCCTGGTGCTGTCCAGCACTTTTTATTCTCTTCATTCCTTTCATTGTCCCATTTGCTCTTCCACTATTGCTCCATCTACTGCCTTGGTGGACCTATTCTTATATTGTTCCCCTGCCACTGAGAGTCCACTTTGGATGGGTCAGTGGAGAACATCTGGTTTATGCTCCTGTTTTCTATTTTTCTAGTGTACCTCTTCAATTGACTAGCCAAGGCTGGGAGTCTTTGCTTAGCAGTTTCTAAAGCCTCAGGTGTGGAGAGCTTGCTGTACTTCTTAGGCATCCCTTTCTTCATCACACCTTTCTTTAGTTATGAAATTTGGCTAACTTACCTCTGTGCTACCTTGAACTTGGGCTGAAGTCTCCTTCTCAGTGAACGATACTGCTCCTTAAGGCTGTTCGTCTTGTAGCCAAGCATCTCAAGGATAACTGTTGGTGTGGTGTAGCTCAGCTACACAATGTGTGAGAATGAGAGGAACACACAGGTATAACAGTGAAGCTGCAAGGAGTAGAGGTAGTGAAGGTAGGGGAGTTTAAATACCTGGGGTCAACCACTCAAAGCAACAGACAGTGTACAAGAAAGGTGAAGAAGAGAGTGCAGACAGCTTGGAGTGGGTGGGACAAGGGTCATGAGTGATTTGTAACAGTAGGATAGCAGCAAGATTGAAGGGGAAGGTTTACAAGATGATATTGAGACCGGCTATGATACATGGCAGCACTAACGAAAAGATAAGAGGCAGAGCTGGAGGTGGAAGAGGTAAGATTTGTAGTGGGTGTGACCAGGATGAATAGAATCAGAAATTGGTATGTTAGAGTGACAGAAGAAAAGAGGAAGACCATCGAAGATTCAGGGATGTAGTGAAGGAGGATATCCAGAAGGTTAGCTCAACAGTAGGAGATGCTTAGGGATAAGCTGAGATGGGGGTGTGGCAACCCATAAAGGAGCAGCTGAAAGAAGAAGTTGCAAAATGTTCCTCTAGTTACTTCCCACTGACTTTTCCAGCCTTTTGTTGCTCCCATGCCAACTTTGTTGAGATGCTGCTGCCATCAAATTCAAAGTGAGCTAATATTAAAATTGTATTTTCTCAGTTTAAACATTTGATATGTTTTCTGCGTATCTTTGTGAATAAAATGTGAGTTTATGAAATTTTCACATCATTGGATTATATTATATTATATTATATACATTTTACAGTGACCCGACTTTTTCAGAATTGGTTTTATGTGATCCTTTTTAATCACAACAGTAGATTCCATTCCTTCACAGCTTGGTAGCCTAAAGCCTAGTTTTTGATCAAAATTTGCTTTTGTCATCACTGTTAAGCCATGATTATTTCTTTGGTGGGACATAGTGTAATCAAAGTCCCTCTTGTTTGAAAGGTTTTCAAAAGTTTCTGTTTTGACATGGAATGAAACTGCATTGCTTGCTGTTTTACACCATCATCAGAGAAGTGATGCTGTTTATACGTATTTCACCCGCTGCATCCACAAAGCCACCAGCATTGTGGAAGACCCCACACACCCCTCACACACACTCTTCGCCCCTGCTGCCTTCTGGCAAGAGGTACCGGAGCATTCGGGCCCTCACTGCCAGACTGTTTCTTCCCCCAAGCCGTCAGACTCCTGAACACTCAGTGACTGGACTGACACACACACAGACACACACACACACACACTTCACTACTTCAAATACTTTGCACTTTGCACATGTTGACTGCCCGTTATATGTAGGACCAGTCTCGGAGAAACACTGTCTTGTTTCACTGTGTACTGTACCACTGCACATGGTTGAAATGACAATAAAGCCACTTGACTTTTACACCATCATCAGAGAAGTGATGCTGTTTTTCACCACCATCACTTCTCTGTGGTTTCAGAGTATGTCAGGATACATTACTCCGGTGGGATCTGAGATGGCTGCTCTGTCAGAAATGAGGCGGGTGAGTCAGTTCTTCTTTTCTTTCCCGTTCTCCTCTTTCTCAGGCTGCAAGGTGTACATATTTCCCACTACATGTCTTGTTTTGGGAGTGGTTTATTTCTACTGGAAAATCTCTCAAACACCATCCCATGTCAAAATAAAATGGAAATGTTGTGGAGGGTTAAATTGGTGAAACCAAAGACATTTACTGCTCACTGTTCTATCCTCTCTTTCCTGCTAACGTTTCTACCTTTCGCCTCTTCCTCCTCTCTTAGGCCATAATGTTCAAGTTGTGGGTAGGTAACATGGGCTTATAATGTACTACTTTCTAAATGCTTTCAGCTTTCACTGATTACTGGAAAGCATTTGCAAGAATTTTTTCTCCATTTCGATGCAATGCAGTAAGAGTGCCTCACACTGTAAACTGTCTTGATCATGGCAAGATTCAGGATCACTGGTTGAAAAATTGGTTCTTTTTGTTCAGGATGTCTTTTAGGAAAGCTCAAATCTGTTAGTAGCAGTTGGGGTCCTGCAGTAAATAACTCAATTCAGCAGTCATGAAACACTGATATTATCTACTCAGTTGAATGCGCAAAACTAGCTGCGGTATGACAGCAAAAAGTACACCATAGACAGATATATGATACAGTTATTTTCACATACAATAAACTCACCAACCACTTGGTTAGTTACACCTGTTCAACTCTTTGATGACAGACATATGATCAGTCAATCACATGGCAGCAGCTCAGTGCATTTAGGAATGCGGACACTGTCAAGACGTTAAAGTTCAGCTGAGAATCAGAATGGGGAATAAAGGTTATTTAAGTTACCCTGAATGTGGCATCAATTGGTATTGTTTGTGCCAAATGGGATTGGATATTTCAGAATCTGCCATTCTACTAATCTAATCTACTTCTCCTACGCAATCACTTATAGAATTTACAAGAAAGAAAAGTAAGGAAAAAGAGAAAGTATCTAGTGAGTGTCACCTCTGTGGCCAGAAATGGCCAACATTGGTGATGCCAGCGGTCAGAGGAGAATGACCAGACTAATAGAAAGGCAACAGAAACTGAGCCTACAATTCACACATGAACACCAAAATCTGACAACGCAAGACTGGAACAATGTTACCACATCTGACGAGTCTCTATTTCCACAGCGACGTGTGGATGATAGGGTCAGAATTTGAAATAAACAACATGACAGTATGGACCCATCCTGCCTTGTGTCACTGGTTATTGCTCACCCTGTCCATTCATTTATGACCACAGTGGATCCGTCTTATGATAGCTGCTACCACCAGGATAACATATCATGTCACAAAGCTCTGATCTTCTAAAACTGGTGTCTTGAACATGGCAGTAAGTTAAAGTGAGAACGGGGAATTTGCATCATGACTGTGTCGCTGGCTCTGCAACTGTGTGATACTGCAATGTCAGCATGGACCAAAATCTCTGGAATGTTTCCAAGACCTTGTTGAATCTGTGCCATGAAGAATTAAGGCAGTTCTGAAAGGAAAAGAACTGGAAACAATAAACTTGAAACTAAAACTTGGAACAGAGATGGACGAGAGAAACGAGGCGCGCAAGAACACACAGCCATGTGGGACGATGCGACAACAGGCAGAGGAAGACAGAGGACTAAATACACAGAGGATAATGAGAGGATGGAAAACAGGAGGGAAACACAGCTGGAGCTAATCTGACACAATGAGGGAGGGAGGAAGCAAAACTGAATACACTAAGCACAGGACAAGGGACTATCGAAATAAAACAGGAAACAAGAGACAAACACTAAACTTCTCACTGGGACTGGGGATCAAAAAGACATGGGAATATAGTCAACTGGAGAGACAGAAAGGAAACAGAAAACAGACACAGGAGAGTAAACAAACATGAAGACAAGGGAGACTAGACATGAAATGTGGAATGCTAGGGAGGAACAGTAACAAACCTAAAGTCTAGAACTATAAATATAACCTTAGCAGGAAATATCTAGTTGGACTAGAAATGCAAATGATTAAACTAGAAACCTAAACAATGCAAGAAAAAGCCTAAACAACAGAAATGCTCAGTCATAGACCCAGTACCATGACAGGTCCAGTCAGAAGGATTTTTAATAGAAGAAATGCCAATCATATTTTTGCAGTGAAGACAGGAAATGTGCAGTCTTTTTTTATAATACTTGACTGAAAGCTTATTTGGTTGTAAAATGCTTGTGATCAGACAACACACATATCTTCCATTCAACATGTAAGCATAACAAGGGTAACATGGTGGCGCGGTGGTTAGCATTGTTGCTTCACAGCAAGAAAGTACAGGGTTCTTCCCAAAGTCCAAAGGCAGTTAGTGCGAGTGTGAGCACGGATGGTTGTCTGTTGTCTGTCTGTGTTTGCTTTGCGACAGACTGGCACCCTGTCCAGGATGTAACCCGCTTCTCACGGGGTACATCCTGTGTACATCCATTATGTCCTAATGTTATATTAAATCATGCAGGCACTCTAAACCTTAATTCTTCATCAATATTACTTTCCAGAGTCCTTACTAGAGATTCTTCATTGTGGTTCTCATCAAAAGCAAACCTAAATGGCATGCAATTCCCAAAGCTAGAGATAATAATACTGGAAGTGTCACGGCTAGCGGGGCAAGCCGTGCTGAGATGTGAATGGAGGACCCAAGATGCCGGCACTGCTGATGTGAGTGAGCTTTATTGATGGAGAGTGATATACAAACAAAGGCGAGAGACAAAACTAAGAAAACCTAAACTGGGAAAGCTAAGAACTAAACAACAAACCTAAACACGAGGGAACGGAGAGCGGCGGTAACACGAAGGATGACAAGCAGGGAGAACAGCATGGAGGGACACAGATGGACCAGTCACACACACAAGAGGACACATGCTATAAATACACACAGAGGGAAACGAAGAAACTGCACACAGGAGGGAGACACAGCTGAACCTGAGGACGCAAACTGAATACACGGACATAGGACACAGACCTTCACAATAAAACAGGAAACTCAACACACATGCAAAGACACAGACTAAGAAACACAGGCTTTACACAGAGGGAACACACTAGCAGGGAATGAAAGGACACAGAGCAGAGGGAGCACAGGGTAACATGAGGGGCAAAGGGACCAAAGCCTAGGACATACAAATACAAACCCAAAACGTAGACAGCCATAACATGGAAAATAAATAATAAACAACTCCACATACTGGGTCGCAGACCCAGGACCATGACACTATAAAGTTTTTAAGATTTGATGAAGCCTGATTATTCAAGATTTTGTATGTGTGAAAAAGGATTTTGAATTCAATTCTGGATTTAAAAGGGACCCAAGGAAGAGAAGATTATATATATATATATTAGTATAGTCCCTCTTTCTAGTCTCTGGCAGTACTCTCATTTTGGATCAAGTAAAGACTTTTTTGTTATTTTCTTATATTTTCTTATTGATTCTCATTGAGTTCTTATTGGCTCCACTTTGAGTGCCACCACCTTTACTAAGCAGCAAATCAAAGAAATTACATCTGTGTAAATGTTCGGTCAAATGTTTGTGCATGTTTGATGTATTTCCCCACTTTGTCGTGATCAGTGTTGGCGTCAATACACAAAAAAACGTAATGTATTACAGATACTACCCAGAACACTTTTCTTGCACTACTAAATTACTCCCAGGGGAAAGTAATTCATTACACTACTCGTCACTACTTGTATTACTGTCATGTTTCTCCACTCTACAATGACCTGAAATGCACTCATAATTACCATTTATCAATATAAACCTGAGGCTACAGTCCCACACACCAACTGAAATCTCTATCCACACATGTGATCTTTCTCTTAGTACGAATGAACACAAAGCTGACAACACAAATCAAAGATGAAAACCAGCACAAGGAGACTTTAAAGCGATCCTACTTCAGAAATACGAACAGGTGGAAACAGAGACTTTAGCCATCACTGCTTTTGTTACCTGTTAAAGTTCAGGGTCTGGCCGCTGGGCTGGGGTCAGCACTGATGACTAACAGGACGAGCACAGAGAGGAGTCCACTGTCAGAGGATAGAAGATCGTCTATAAACTTCACTTTTCTGTCCTGTGATGATTTCTGAGTACTGACTGAAGCTTTTTTTAAATAAACCATTCCTTTCCAAGTATTTGACATCTGCTTTTTAAAGAATTTTCAAAATAAAAGGAAGGTCAGAATTTGCTCTATAATTAGCTAAGACAGCCGGATCAAGTAAGGTCTTTTTAACTAATGGTTTAATTAACTCCACCTTAAAAGGCTGTTGTATTAATTGCATTAATTAATGGCGAAGCTTCTTTGAGCAGTCTTGTAAGAATGGGGTCTAAAAGGCACATTGGTGGTTTAGAGGAAGAAATTATTGAAGTTAACTCAGAAAAACTGATAGGAGAGAAAGGGTCTTAGTAGATATCAGCAGCTTTTAAAGTCCTACAGTTGTGTACGTAATGACACAACTGTGGGATGGCTGCGAAGAATTTTTTCTCTAATTTTTAAATTTTATTTGTGAAGAAATTCAGAGGCTTTTGCTAGTTAAAGGTAAAGGAATACTTGGCTCAAAAGAGCTCTGACTTTTTTTCTGCCTGGCTACATTGCAGAAAAGGAACCTGGAGTTGTGCCTGTTTCCTTTGATCAGTGACAAATTAAGATGTCCTAGCTTTATGGGGAGCTTTTTTTAAAAATGGAGTTACATACTTTCATGCCAGGTCAAACAAAGCTCGGCTAAATAAACTGAAGCCCATTTCCTCTCCAGCGTATGCACTTGAGGTTCATGATTGTGAATTACACCAGGGAGTCGAGCATCTCTGATTTGTTGCCTTAACACTATTAACAATATATACATATAACTAGTTTGTGACTTTGTCAGTATGACATCTGGTTTTGCTAAAAGAGCATGAACGGGTTTTATCCAAGTTTTTTAAAATGAAAAACAGATTGAAATAGCGGGTCACTGACAGTGTTGGGGAGAAACGGAATACATGTACCGGCGTTACTTATTTAAAATACAAAATATGAGTAACTGCATTCCGTTAGAGTTACCGCTTAAATAGATGATAATTAGAATACAGTTACTTTGTTGAAATAAATGGATTACACGGCTGTTAGGCGATCCCCTCTCTAATTTTGGTAATTAAATGCATCGCTGGAAACCCAAACAAAACATGCAATAAGAGGCTCTAATGTAAGTGTCCTGTTAATGTTGGTGGTGTCAGTTACACAGGAATGCATTACTTACTTGGAAATTCGGACACCACTTCACATTTAAAGAACAAAGGGATGGGCGAAATCTGACCGTGCAATGCAAACTCTGTTTGCCAGCAACCAAGCTGCTCTCAGCATCAAAAGACTCCACCTCCAACCTAAAGAAACATCTTGAAGTAAGGTCTTTTTTAAAAACTACTGTTAGGCTACTGCAACTACCTTGTTTTAGTTGTGGTAGCTACCTAAGTTATGTGCCACTTCAGTATCTTTGATGTACTATTGCTGTGTGATTTATTACTATTACTGAAGGCTGCATTACAACCTGCTAGCTGCAAATAATCATGTGTAGTTCTAAAAGCAGACAGAAAGAAAACATATTACTGATACAGAAATAGTTTTCTATATGAGATCACTGCCAAAAGTGCAGCCTTACCTAATGTCCACCCTACTGTTA
>VUQG01032356.1:0-10108 GCA_015106755.1 Etia nguti | reverse complement strand
TACGTGCATTAATTTAATAACGTGGTTAGCCTACTCAACGTAAATTACACACGAACAACATTAAGCTATTCACCCGGAGAAGAACGGCTGCTGCTGCCATCATCATCCGTCATCATTTCTGCTACACTGGCAGGGCTAGGGGCCAGGACTCTACTCTTCGGGTTTTGGTGGATGTTGCTAACTCCGGGTCCGATAACAGGCACCACACCCGCAGTAGATGTGCTCGGTGTGAGGTCTCGCAGCAAGCTATCAAATACGGTGCATTTGTCGGCTTTTAAAAAAACGCTATGCATCGCCAGGTGTTTCATCAGATTCGAGGTGTTACCTCCTTTGCACAGTATCACCTTAAAGCACTTGTTGCAGGCTGCTGAGTTTGCATCTTTTGCTGTGAAGTACAGCCAGACTTTTGACCGCTTCACCTTGGGCATTTTTAATCCGTAGCTCTGCTCTAAAAGAACGTACGTACCTGGGCCCGCCTACTATCCTTGGAAAGGTAAAATGATTGGCTAGAATCCAAAGTGTATGACAGGAAAAAAAGCACCGAAATAAAGCACCGAAATGTGCGCTGCATTTCGGTCTGGTTACTACCGTTTATGTCAGAACCGATTATTGTACACGTAGGATACCTGAAGCCCACCAAAAGTAATAAAAGTTAGCTTAAGCACAACACGGGAAGCATAAATTCAAACTGTTCCCTCTCATTACGGTTTGTGTCAAGGCTGCTGTTGCACCGTGTGAACTGCCAAAGGAATTTCATATCTGCAGCATTTACACAAAGAACAGAAGAAGAACTTTGACCTTATATGATTAAATGTTGTTGTCTGAAAACCAAAAGCCCCTTTTGTTCTTCCTGCATATGTACGTTTGACGTCACACGTGCACACACCCAACTCACACAATACATGCAGTCCATCTGTCATCGCTACCTGATGATTGTCTCTATAAACATGACTTTGTTTTGTGTGTCCTACTTTTCTTTTCTTTTTTTTAGCACAGAGATATTTAATAAACAAGTCATAGTTATGACACAAGATGTCCATTTCACAAAGAAAATGTAGTTACAACAAATCAGTTTTATAATTGTGAAAAAAGACGCTGTTCATTTTATGTATGGAAATTTATATTATATAGACTGCTATATTGTTAGCAGTCTAGCGTTGTCAAGATATCATTTTAAAATATTGTGTGAGGGTAGATGCTGAAATAGCTCAAGCTGATTTAATTTTGCTGGAAATCAGGTCAAGCTTACACCAAATGTCAAAATCAGTGAAAACTTTGTATTAGCCATAATTTCTTATGAATTGTCTTCAAACTTCACAACAATACACTCTGGCAGACATGAGTACCTAGGTTGGCAAAGCATTAAACCTTAACTTTAATTCTTAGTCCCCGAGGTCAAAGTTGACCTAAAAAAATATGTCAGGAAATCATATTGGGTAATATATCATGCTGAATTGTGCTTCAGTAATATGGCTAAAGATAATAAAATACAGGTCAAAGGTCAGGGTCACACAAATTCGGAATAGTTTCCAGCAGTTTTTATTATCTCCAAACTTTAAAGCAATATAGCCATTGGGGAACAGAAGGACTTTCTTTGTTTGAGCTCTTTAAAAATATATTTTAGCAACGCAATCAAACATCAAAGTTTTAGTCTAGCCAATTCCGTTTGGGAGGAGTTGAGCTCTCTGAGTGGGCTTATTGTAAATGCTGAAGAAATTATTCCAAGTCCTGAGTCCCACGAGTTTATTATGGTGGTCTGTTTATTAAAGTATTCTGGTATATGGTTAACTTTCCAACCCAAAGAGTGGGTCTGGTAAGGTAAGTCAACCCCACATGCCCCAAAAACTTTATTTAGGAGGTGACAACAATTAGTTGGGGGTATGTAAAAACATTTATGGTGAGCTTAGGGTGGAGCACCGCCAAACTCGCTCTGTGTTCTTCAGACAGACAGACTTATTATACTTATATGAGCTTCAAATTTCCAGAATTACAAGCAAGCTCAGTTTTATATTTATTGTGAATATTTACACAAACACCAAATATAAATAATAAATATACGTAAAATGTACTTATTTTTAAATATTGTGATTTAAATAACTTAAAAACATGTAGACCCATCAACAGAGTGTTAATACACGAGCACCTGAAAGCGAGGATTGGGGGTGGGGCTGAAAAAAAAAGACTTGCCAAGTGAAGGGTTGCAAACATCTCAACACTGGTAAAATGCTGCCCCCTGGTGTGAAGGCTTTCATTAGATAATTAAGATGATTAAGTATTTCTTTGTTGCTTTTGCTACTTCTAATTTACTATAATATTCTTTAAATACCTCAGGTCAAGCATCCAAAGCTTTGGACATGTGCGGAGGAGGTTATAGTGGATATGATGGAAAGACAATGCTGACAATGGAGCTGCCAGGCAGGAGGAAAAGAGAACGATAACAGAAAAGGTTCATGGATGTAGTGAAGAAGGAATCTCAGAGGGTTGATGCTTATATTAACAGAATAATTTGCATGGCTTTTGGTGTTACTGTCTCATAACTTATCATTAAAATATGAATTACTTTAATTTACTTATAGCTGTAAATTTACAGCATAATCAAGAATTCTGGGCACAGTACATAACGCCCATGCTGAACTTGTCTCAGGGCACCTGTTAATCAAAGCAGTCATGGGCATACATTCAGTTCTCAAATGGACGAGTTATAAAAACACGCTTCTCTGAGTTGTTGTAAAATGGGAAACAATCTATAGAAGACAAGGCCTTTCGCCCCTCCTTACTGGACAGGTCAATAATCATTTCAGTGCTATAAAATTAAACATTTTAGCTTGGGTATTGATTTGATTTTCGGAGCCAGTCTGAAGTGGGAGCTAGAACTGCAGTTTTTGGCACTTATTTTGCACTGGCTTTATTTATTTAATTACTATAAAGGAAGCCTGGCACAATGGTACAGTGATTAGCACTGTTTCCTCATAGCAGGAAAGTCCTGGTTTTGAATCCAGCCTGAAGCATTTCTGTGTTGGTTGCATATTCTCTCTGGCTACTGTGGAGAGAACCAGTGTGATTCTGAATTGACAGTAGATATGAATGGGTGTCTGATTCTGTCCCCGCTCATGACCCTGGTTTGGATAAGCGAAAAATAATGGGTGCAGGAGGTGGCTTTGTTCATTGCAGTTCATCGTTGACATGATCAATAGGCACAGGGCTTCACTAAAAACCATACAATTTCTAACAAAATATTTGGATTTCCCTTTGCGTGTCCTACCTTGTTCCTGTCTTTTTCTTTTTATTTAATTTCTTTCATGAGCTCATATTGCGCTAATGTTATTGTTTTGGTTAGTTCTCTCTATTCAAAATTGTATTTTTTTTTTTTACGGCTTTTCTTCGATGTCTACTTTTAGTCTTTAATGGTGTTTAAGTTGTGGGGGGTTGGACTCGTAAAAACGTTGTCTTTCAGAGGTCGTGCTTTTATTTTGAAGGCTCGTCTTTCAAACCGGAATAGACAGCAGAGGAAGTTTCCGCACATCAAAGCAACAGGACAGCAAAGACATGACGAACGGTAGGAAACAAAAGGCATAACAAACAAACTGAGCTACACGCTTTTACTCACAGTCGGTGTTTATCGGTCTGTTACAGCCTTTAGACTTACGAAGAAAAATATGTTCCGCTTCTGTTTTGTTGTTAAACTTGAGGCTAACTTTACCACAGTGTCACTGATAACTTGGCTCAGGAGTTTGGCGTTTATGAGGTCCTTTTTAAACATGATAAAGATTAATAAATTTAAATGTAACGTGACTAATGAACTCTGATTAGGTTAAAAATAAGGTAGCACCCCTGTTGGAGTTTTTAAGAGGTTTTTAGGTCTTCTCCAGAGGGCCACGCTCACATTGATACTGTAAGTAAAGGGCCCTTGTACAGGTGAACTGAAACATGTTGCTAAGTAATACAAAACTTCTTTACGTGTCAGATCAATCTACAGTCAGCAGTTTGCCAGACAGTAAGCAACTGAAAATGTTTTCACATGTGCCAGTTTCCTACTGCATAGACCAGTGATGAAACACAAGTCATTATGCTACAAATACAGGGTGTACCTCTGACCCAGCTGGAATAGGCTCCAGCACCGCCACGACCCTTAACTGGATAAGGATTTAAGAAACGTTTGTTTAAAACCTTTAAAACCCTTGCAGGACAGACCTGCATCACTATATGAAGAAAATTTTAGCCCACTATTTACTATTTATTAACATGTGTATTGGCTTATGAGTGGAGTCTCCACTGATGGAAGTGCGTTAGATATGAAGTTGTTTTGGAGGTTGTATCATTCATTTTAAAACAGTGTGGGATTGACTGAATGGTTCGATTTCCGCCTTTAGGCTGTATTCTGCCCATGTGTGTGATGTATATGTAAGATTTGGAGGTGATTACGGATGGCTTGACATACTGGAATTATACTGGAATGAACATTTTAAGCATCTGATTTGTATACCCAAGCGAACATTTTACGCACCGTCCGTCATGTACATTTTATATCATACTTTATTTATACTTTATACTTAGTGTTCCTTGTTTTAAAACCTCATAATCTGTACTAATGGTTAAGTTTGGTGTTTTAGGTCTTATTTGGACAGTTTTGCCAGTTGTAGTAATGGTTGACTGACAGTTTTAACCTCTCAACTTATAAAGTTAATGGTTTATTTTAGCTGTTTAACATATACTGCCCTGGGGCAGGATTGTATCATTCATCAGCATCGTATACATTTTCATTTCCATGCAGATGATCCCAAGCTTTAGCCATCCATAAAGCTAGATGACACACAGTAATTAGTTAAACTGCAGGAAAGTCTTAAAGACTTGGATAACTTCCAATGTTCTGCTTCTAAATTCAGATAAAAATGAGGTTATTGTACTCGTCCCTAAAAATCTTAGAAATATGTTATCTCTGCTTACCCTGGAAGCCATTACCTTGGCTTCCAGTAACAGGCTGTCCTTGAGCCTGGTTCTACTGGAGGTTTCTTCCTGTCGAAATTGAGTTTTTCCTTAACACTTTGGCCAGGTGCTCGCTCATCGGGGCCAGTTTATTGAGATTTTCTCTGTATTATTTTCAGGTATTTACCTTATAATGTAAGTGTGACTGTTATGGTTTGGTGATACATAAATAAAAATATAATTGAAATTGAATTGAACAGTACAAACTGTCCCTAGTTGTAAAACATTTCAGCAGTATTAATTACTGCTAACTATAAAAATAACAGGCTATCACCTCTTACCTTAGATGTTTACGTTGAACACTAACAAAATTATTTACTTTGTAGTTTGTAGCTGATGACTGATGATGGGTTATGTAAAGATTGCTAGAATATGTTGTAATTCAAAATCTTGCATATTGACATATTGAGCACACTAAACATGTATGAGCACATCTAAGTATGTAACTGATTTTTAAAAAAGATTTGGTAAAAAGAATTATGTGCAAAGCACTCCCAACAGACACATTTTAAGGCAGGGAAAGCCCTGAGCTTATGTGACATTTGCAGCTGCAGACTGGGTATAATCTTCAGGGCGTCCATCCAGGAATGTCAGGAATAAAAATGTTACTATTAAGATATTACTCTTCAGTCCTTGCATGACCTCAAAGATGTTTCTTTGTCTTGAAGGCTGTCTAAAAACACCAGTGCTGATCTATAAACAAAAGAAACCTTGAATTTATTTGATCTTTTTTATCTCCAGCTTATGATTTGATGGTTCTTGAAACTGGCCCCCTGCCTTAGAAATGTCATGGACCCCACCTTCAATAAGTGGCAGCTAAAGCGCTGTCTTTAAGTAAGCATGAAGCTGGATTTACACTCTGATCATCTGACAACAGATGGAGGATGTATTGACCATAATCTATAATCCAGAAATAACCTAATAATTTACATTTACTGCTCGATAGGATTATCCAGATGTGCAAAGGAAAAGAGTCGAGCATTGCACTCATCATTCTGGCTCTGGCTTTTACCCACTTTTTATGTGTTGTCAACTTTTCAAAGGATTTGTCTTTCTATAATTTGGCCTGGGAGGGGGACACATGAGTTAGGGACTTCTTTTGCGGACGTCATTTTCTGCCCAGGTGTTTTTGCCTGTTTTGTCTATTATTGAGTTTCCTGGCAGTTCAAACCTTGGGGCAAATTTGGCCTTGAGTAAGTGCATCATTCATGTAAGCATTTCTGTCACATATTGTCATTAGGTACATAGGCATTTTCCCAGAATGCCTGATAAGGTTCCTGCTGTTTCACAGTTTGTCGCTTTCTTTCACAACCCTGATTCCTCCAAAAATTTAAACAACAAAATGTTTAAAAACAACACATACAATGGTTTTCAAATCTCATTAACGCATACGTCCTTCACAGTATACAGTCCACAAATGCAGGTTAAAGCATGCTCATGAAAAGAAGGAGCCATATGTAAACATGTCATCCCACTTATAATGGACTGAGACAAAGTGGAAAACTGTTCTGAGGTCAGATGAGTCAAATCTGAAATAGACAATTCGTCCTCCTGAATAAAGAAGGCAAGGACCATCTGCCTTGTTATCAGCGCTCAGTTCAAAAGCCTGATGGTATGGAGGTGCATTAGTGCCTATGGAATTGGCAGCTTGCACATCTGGAAAGGCACCGTTGGCATATACAGGTTTTAGAGCAACATGTTAAAAAAGAGGGGATAAACATCAGAATCAGTATCAGTATCACAACTACCATAGGGCGAGCGGCAGTGTTCCCCCTCGACAATTTGCCAGTCTCTTGCAAGGCCAGAATAAAACCACTCTACCAAAACAATAAATACAGTAAATACACTCAGGCTCTGTTTGATCAAGTTCAACATACTGTCTCAGAAGTATCAGTGGGATCTTCTTTCCCATTTATATCCAAAGTCTTCGAACAGCAGAGGTGTGAGCAGCTGTCAAACTCAGTTTATTTGAACTGCATCCGTTTAATTTCGTTGAGCAGAAATGACAGCAGAACATGTTGTTTTTTAAAATAAAAATTAAAAAATTAAAGAAAGCAGTATTTCTGGTATGTCACAAGTCTCTCTTCCTCATCTTCCCTCCTGTTTTTCTCTGTTTGTGTGCCATCTGACTGTAAATGTACAAATATTAGTGGTATTAATGGTTTGCCCCACATATCCTCCTGAGAACCAGCCTATTAATTTATGGGTTGTTTTGTTCGCTTTGGTTGCATGTGTTCATGTGTGATAGAAGCAGGTAGCAGGAGAGTGTGGTTGGAATCTGACTTAAGGGGTCAGATCACACAGAGAAAAGCTCTTTTAAAAGAATGCAAAGGATGTAGCAGACTGTTAACTTCACACTGTGCTGTCTTCGCCCAGCTGTTTCAGACCTAGGTGCAGCTGCACGGTGTACTCACCGTGAAACAAAACTGAAAGAGGAATCTGGTGCACTCCCTGCTTTCAGTATACAGTGCAGGATATCAAAAAGTCAGGGCACGTCAGAACAACAAATCTATTACACGGGGGAAGCTAACAGCAAAGCAGCAGCAGTTTTAAGGTGTTTCACACCTGACAGACCAACACTTTTGTCTTTGTATGTTTGCAAGCTATATTTTTTCCTTAAATCTGGTGAAGTGACTGAAAAGCTGAGGTAACAATGCTTTGGTTTCTTTCTTGCTCACTCGTTATGTTTTGTCTGAGAGACATTATGTAAGATAGAGGCTAGAAGGATGTTGGTTTGGTTGTCTTTGCTCTATTACGCTTACAGAAAGATAAGGTTTTGCTAATATCATTTCATTTCACCAGTCAAAGCCTAATAATGCACTCTGAGCTGAAATGGGAAGAGTGCAAATAAATTAGGAATAACACCAAAACTTTGTTTTTAATTTTTTTTAATAATCTTGGGGCTTCTGTCATTAATTATTCTGCTAATTTATTGGCCACATCATATTTTATAAAGTTGATCAGCAAAGTTTAAATCAAGTCTGATGTTGAGAGAGAAATAGGATAAATTTATTTTAACTCTGGTATCGGGTACGTGTTTGATATTGGCAGTAACTAATAGCCAAGGTATATATCATATTGGAAAGGGAAAGGTTGCACTGGTGCATTTCCAGTTTTATTTACTCAAGCTTAAATTATACTGGTAAGTGTAAGAAGGTAACACAGACCAACAAAGGTACAGGTATGTAGCCCCCACCCCTCCCTTCCCTTCCCCAGTATCCAATTGTAAATACAGTGGTATGTTTTAAATAGGGATATGTTCTTTAAAGTGTATTGTTGCTAAAACACAGATATAAAAACTATCAATTTCTGCACAGGTGTTAGTGTAAGCGCCTCTGGTTTGTTCAGGTTGCGTGTTCACTGGAAACCTTTTGCTTGGCAGCCGTTTCTATTTCCCATGAAATGAAACTACTAAAGGAATTAAGAGTGTCTCATTGTGGGAAATGATCCTGTTATATCTCAGAAGTCAGGTGGTAGTGTTGATGTGTGCATGTGGTATAGGAAATGAATTAATATTCAGGGTTTCATAATCCTGATTAGGCAACGTAGGAAAAAAATGTCTCTGTTCCTCAGGTTTTCTCATTCCACAGACAACGTAGCAGTAAGTGGAAAACTTATTTATTTTTTAAATAACTTCCTTTCTTGGCATGTGAAATGGGATGTCTTTTGTTCATCTTGCCACATTTCATTATGTTTTGCTTCCAAGGAGCCAGACTATATTAACATTTTTTTAAGTGCTCCTAAGCAATAGTTTTCCACACTTTCTAAAATAAAATAGTGTTCTTGCAATACTGACATTGTATACAGTGTGTCCTTAAAGATTTTAGGAAAGTGGCAAACTTACAAACTAAAAAATAGGAAGGAGAGAGGTATAACAGTCGTCATTTACAGCTATCTGTAAAACATGGTGGAGGTTCTCTCGTGGTTTGCGACTGCATTTCAGCCAGTGGTCATACTCAATATTGACAATTAAATAAACCCTGTGTTTGCCTTATTCTGTATTTTCATGTATGTTTATATTTTTTTCAATAAATATCTGTACGCAATTTCCAATTTTTCTTGTGACAAATTGAGAATAGAACAGTAAAATTAGCTGCTTGGTTTCGGATCACAGCTGATCCTTGTTCTGCTTCAGAAAAGTTGTGTATGTACACATCCTGGACAGGGAGAAACGCTGTTTTGAGCGGGGAGTCAAGGAAGCCATTTACGTGAAAAGGGAAAGACCATCTCTGAATCGAGGAGGGGGCCTAAGGGTACATCTTTCGCCATCTTACAATGCTGTGATTGCAGCCATTCCCCAACTCTCTGTGAATGGTACTCATGGCCATTGATCAGTGGTCTTTGATCAGTGGGTTTTGGTCAGTGGTTGTTGATCAATGGTCATGAGAATTTGCATAATTAAGATTAAGGAACTGACCTCCCAGCCCATTGTTCCTTCACTGGGCTGGTTTCAGTCATTATGCAAATGTACTGTTTATAAGATTGGGGAAACCTGCAGTCAGCTGAGACTGAAGAAGTCACTTGGATGAGTGACGAAACGTTTCTCCCACAAAACGCTACGTCCAGATGAACAGAATCAACTTTTGGAGACAGTCTTACATCTGCTGATTTGAGTGCAGTTAGAACTTCAAGATCTCCCCAGAAAGGGAGTACCTCTCAAGCTGCAGTCCAATAGGGTCGAGTTGGAGTCTGTCTAGTCGTAAGATGAGATTTTCTCTGTGGAAGCGACTGCACAATATTGAGGATTTCCACAACCAGGTGGTAGGGAAGCATGAAATGGCGGAGGCCAAGGCTAGCTGGTTGAAGCTTTCAGAATAAGAAAGGCTTTTTCCACCTGTAAATTGATCATAGGTAGAATTGTTCTTTCTTACAGATAAAAATTCAAATACTTTGTCAGACTACTTAGGTGGGTCTCATTGAAACAAATACTCTTTGTTTATATGCTGACTTGTCTATCTAGATGTCTTTTAAATGAAATAAATTTATTCTCTGCTCTGGATGTTCCCTATGTCGTATGTCTCCAAAAGTTGATTCTGTTCATCTGGACGTAGCGTTTTGTGGGAGAAACGTTTCGTCACTCATCCAAGTGACTTCTTCAGTCTCAGCTGACTGCAGGTTTCCCCAA
>VUQG01032351.1:0-10169 GCA_015106755.1 Etia nguti | reverse complement strand
TTCTTAAACTTAGTTACAGCACTTTCAGAAAGACATCTACTGTGATAAAGTCTACTCTCCACTGCTGTGTAATCAATTATTGTAAATGTTATCAGGAAATGATCAGACAGGAGAGGGTTTTCAGGAAACACTGTTAAATGTTCAGTTTCTATGCCATATGTTAAAACAAGATCTAGAGTGTGATTAAAGTGGTGGGTGGGTTCTTTTACATTTTGAGAGAAGCCAATTGAGTCTAATAACAGATTAAATGCCATGTTGAGGCTGTCATTTTTAGTATCTACATGAATGTTAAAATCACCCACAATAATTATTTTATCTGAGCTGAGCACTAAATCATATAAAAAGTCTGAGAAATCAGACAGATATTCTGTGTAAGGCCCTGAAACTGAATATATTTCACATTTGATTAAATTAGAGATGATCTTTGGTGTCCACCTTTTAAATTCCTTCAAAGTCACTACAGGTATTAAACAAGTCTTGACAAACACGCATACAAATTGAACACGAGTAGTTGGTGGAGACCAATTATTGCACATTCAGCGTACCACCTTTGAGTATTATGTGCAGTTTTGGCTATTGTTACTGCTTTTACTGAGCAACAGTGCAGAAACACAAGCTATGCAAAGCTTTTTACTGACATTTAAAACCATTTAACAGTATTTTACAAAATAAAAGCATTTGTAAGAAAATGTACAAATAAATGGGAAAATTTGTGCAAATAACTTTTGATCTTCTGACCTGTTCTGACCGTGTTGGGAAATATCTCAGCTTAGTTTGAAGTGCAGTTTTAACAGTAGCGAGAGGATTTATAGCCAAAACTGCACCAACACACCGAGATCGTTACAGATGTTTGAGTCTGAAGGTTTTAGCTTTGTGTCAAAGAGCCAGTATATCACACATAATTTCGCTTCAAATGGTGAATTCCTTGGGACTACAAACACCATTTCAATTTCACAAACCACTGCACCTGTGGCAAAAGTGTAAACAAACATTTTTGAAGGAGGTAAATGAAACGGAACAGACTGGGCGGAGAATGGTCCGTAGCTTCATTCATTCCAGGATATAAACCAGCCGCAGCATAAAGGGTCATCTTACCGCACTGAAGTCAGCCATTAAGAAGGCTAATTGAATTGAGACAAATGACTTCCAGTGGACACTAATTTCAACCGGGCCTTTTGCTGCACATTTACAGTCACATTGGCCGTCTGAACTTATCTGCTGGAGCTATAATCACAAAATAGTTTTTGATCTGTGTGTGTTTTAGGTCACGACTCGCTGACTTCTTTGTCAACTGCCAGCCGGAGCCCCGCTCGCTGTCAGGCTGCCTGAAGGAGAACTATGCAGACTGCCTCCTCGCCTACTCGGGTCTGATTGGTGAGTTTGCTTGATTGTTACTGGTCAGGTTTGACTTGGCATTAACTGCAGTTTCTGTTTATCATGACCAAGCTAAGATCTTGAAATATGAGAATTTGCTCAAGACATTGTTAAAAATGCAACACATCTTTGACATGAAGAAGTAAGCTGTATCTTTGTATCTATCTCCTGCTGTAACCCCAGTCTCACTCACAACATGGACCAGTCCCACTCTTGATTTCTTCACGACAACAGTTACTGCAACACTCGAGATTTGGTCCTCTCAAGTCGCCAAACCTGACCACGCATACACACACTGTCCACACAGCGCCAATTCATTCTGCCTACTGCAAAACAAAATGGCCTGTTCTGGACTGCAGCCAGCACAAGGGAACAATCCATTGGGGGAGTGAGAAATCACTGACTGAAGCTATTTACTTTCCCTCGCAGAGAGAGAGCCTATTCTTCACTCCACCTTCTCTGCATTCTGCTTCCTGGAGAAACTCCACCAGACTGCGTTTCTCTCGTAGAAAATAAAAATCATCACTGCTAAACATTTATCATCAACACAGCACGATGATGATACCTGACATGTTAAAGGCTTTAAATCTTTTTAAATCTCTTTTTTTTTTTTAAAATTTGGTAGTTAACAGCTCATTCAGGGTTCAACAGTTTACAATAAAGCCTTGTTTATGGATCACATTTGTCACTAAAAGCATGAGTGAATCATTCCATCCTCTTACTCCAGGTACTGTCATGACTCCCAACTACCTGCGCTCACCCAAAATCAGTGTCTCTCCCTACTGCGACTGCAGCAACAGCGGCAACAATAAGGACGAGTGTGACAAATTCACCGAGTTTTTCACGGAGAACACCTGCCTCCGTAAGTTTTCCTTGTGTGACCAGCTGTTATCTGTTCAGTTTTCTTTTTTGACTGTGGCTTAGTCTTAGCAGCTCTTCTGAGTTCTGCACTGTCTGTTTTCACCCACTCTGCTCTGCTGGTCATATTCTTGTTGTGCACTTTTATCCCTTCCTTTCTTTCCAGTATCTCCTTCTTACCAAATATATCCCATTGCCATGCTTGCATTGTTATCCAGCAGCATAACAGAAAAAAAAAACAGTCATATTGCAATGCAGTGTCTCAATGTGAAGCAGAACTCCTGCTCCAGATCTTTGACAGAAAGAGGCTTTTCCATCTAAGCCCTCTTACGCAATGACTTTAATTAACAAACCTACTTGAAGTCACACATCCTCACACACACGCACACACACAGTCGTGTTTTCATATCTTAGTGGGGACATTTAATTGACATCATGCTTTCCCTAGTTGCTAACCCTAACCCTTAGCTTAATTGTAACCCTGACACTAAAACTACTTGTTGAGTCTCAAAAATGCCCTTATGTCCCCATAAGGGCTGTTGGTCCCCAGAAGTATAGTAATATTCAAATTTTTCATCCCCACAAAGATATGTAAACACTGTAAACACACACACACACACCCTTTCTCTCTCTCTCTTTGTTCCACATACATACATTCAGTGTAAACACACCTATTTCTAACCAGATTAAAGAGTTGCACAGCATTCCTACGGGTCTGTGCAGATGTAAGCCAGACTCACTTTGAGTTTCCTTGTAATCTAAACTGGTTCTGCTCCTTCTGTTTTGATACTACACTCACTGGCAGTCAGCTGCTGCTGTCCTTCCCAACACAGTTTAAGTGTTATGTGATTCTTAATTGATTCCTCTACGGAGGTCAGGAGACAGGGTCACAGCTGGAAGACTATCTCCCTCAAGGACACCCATGCTGGATGAGCGTATGTGCTCACCAAGCAGCTGAAAAATGAAGCCAATGTGGAACTGTAGACTGCAGTTTCTGTAACAGCCACTTGAGGTTGGCTCTAAAAGTGAGTACATTTCTACACATTCCCATGTTTAAATACCCAACTTAGAAATATTAAAAAGCATATTTACAGCTGGTTATAAAATATAGATTTGGCCTCATGGCGGGTAGATGTTTTTAAAACCCATCCTTCTGGATACTTGGGTTGTGAGAGCAGTTGGTTTTGGATTACAGGTGTCTTGATCCAGGCAGGTGTAGCTGGCAGCTCTCTGCTAGGCTTCCTGTTTGCTGAGCCAGTTCACTGACCCGAACCACTCGACCTTTCTGTGGTTCCTTTTAGAGCGTTTTAAATGCTGTTGTCACTTTTATGCTTCAGTTTTTGTGAGTGAAATTTTAATATTTCATTGGTCTACTATTTAGCACTAATTGCCAGATATGTGTGCTCGAGTGTGCTGTTATAGGCATAATGCTAGCTAAACTTACTAGCTTTACTTGGGAACTTGGCATGTATCCCTCCCGTTTAAATGCGATTCCAAAAAACTGACATAGGATTCAGATGCTTCAAAATGCAGAGTCTTAAACAAATGTTTATCCTCATGGTGTCACCGTATTTCAAGAGAGAGGGAGAGCAAGGCAGGGCAGCATCATAAGGGAACGCGTAAGAGCTGACTCAGGAAAGAGGAATGCAGAGGAACATACACAGACACACAGTGGACTAATAACTCAACAAGAACCAGGAGGGAGCAGAAAACAGGTGAAAACAATCAGGTGAACTTAAAATTGAAAAATGTTTTCATATAAATCAGGAATGATTTTGATGAGAAAGTGAAGCTGCTGTCTCCTGCTTAGTTATAAAGTATGTTAAATGTAGCTTCTGATGTGTAGTAGCGGGTATGACATGGGTTAAGTGTTGATAAAATATCCAGAACAAATATCCTATTAAAGATTCCAGCTCTTCTTGCTCTCTGGAATTTTACTTTAAGCCACTTTTAATTGGAATTTTGGTTGAAATTATGTCAGCAAGCAAAAATCAATTCAAATTGCAAATTTAATAGCAAATTATTATTTGTGATTGAAAAAAATTTTAATATATCAAAATACAACATGGTTGTTGTTTCAGTTATGTGGTCTCTGCATTGCTTATCTAGTTCAGAGTTAATAGGGGTTAAGAGCCTATCCCAACTGTAACAGTCAAGAGGGTGAGTACATCCTGACAAGTAGCCAGTCCATCAGATGGCTGTCATGTCAGCTTTAAGATTGAAAAGAATACAGTTTTTGACCTGCTGAAATTTGAATAGACAAGAACGTGGATCTCTGAACCCTTTGGGTCCCCTATAAATGCTAAGCATGGTACTCACACTGTGTTGTAGCTGGTAACCCAGCTCTCATCACTGGTGACGAGCCTCAGTATAAAAGTGGGGTTAATTTGAAAGAGAAGTGGAGGTTCACAATGAAATCACAAACAAGTACATTTGCCAGGACATCACAGTGGCATTTATAAATAGCCGCCATTGTCAAAATGGTCCAGTAGTGCACCAGGAGGATTTGAAAGTTTTGTTTCCTGGGTGGAATTGCATAACTTTATAATCACATCTCATACGCTGCCATTAGCTTGTTTCTGGTCACAGGGTAGATATTAATTCAATATTTACTGTTCTTCAGTTCTTTTTCTAATCTCTGCCAACTCCCAGTGAGAATATCTGTCTTATCAGCTGCTGAAGGTCCCTCTGTGTCCACCAGCTTGATCCTGATGTACAGTGTAATGTACAGTGTGTGTGTGTTTTGTTTTGTTTTTCCTGAAAAAGCCTCGAGTGGCAATTTGAATGAGTTAGCACTACTTGCAACTTCTTTGAAATCTCATTCACGTTGCTGTTGTACAAGCAGCTTTAACTTGTCACTGGCTGAAAGTTGGTCAGAATGATGAATTAGTTTTGTACAGCATAGCACAGATTGACCACTATCTATTTGCAGCTGTCAAGATGTACAGTCACCTTAATTAAAAATTCAGTATTCGATTGATGAAGCAATCAACCACGAGACACATGTGGCAAGCAGTCAATTGGGCAGGGTGTTCATGCGTGGGTGTGTGCTCTAGAAAGTGGTGTGCATTGAAGACAATGAGCTGTAGTCACAATGAGGGGAATGAGTTGCTGCCAGTTGTTCGGCTCTACATGAGCAGAGTGGGCGGTTTGATTTTCCTCTGTCAGAATGACAGTTAGCAGATGAGAAAACACCAACAAGACGCAGCCTCGTTTTCACCAACTCTTCTCTGTTTCACGCTCTCAGTTGTCTTCTCCTCTTCTATTATCTTTTTCCCCTCCCTCTTCTTGTTTTCTCTGCTCTGTTGTCTTTTTACCAGTCAGGGTTAACAAGGTTCCTCTGCTCTAGATAATAAGGGCTGCTGCAGTCGGCGTGCATGTGTGTGAGTCTGCACCCAGTTAGTGCACGCTGGAGACATGAAACGTATTGTAAGTCTTTGCTTCTGCGTGCTGGCATGATTTTGTGTGTTCAATTGTCATTGTGAGATTTCCAAGATCAAAGGGAGTTAACGTGGGTTAAAACACACCCTCTATATCTACTATTTGCTTTTATTCACTGGGGAAGTTGAACGTAGTTTAAAGTGAGGGAATACGCCTCCTCTGACTCTTCATTATTAGTCTCAGTTCTCCCTATTTCTTCGCTGCTCCCTTATTTTTCCCATTACAACCCTTTCTTTTTCCCTTGTTCTCCAGCTCATGCTTCATCCCACTTCTGTCTGCTCATCCCAACTCTGTCTCCATCTCCCTCCTTTCATGCCCTCCCTCCTTCTGTTCTCATTAGGCTTGCTCAGCAGTAAGTGGAACTGACAACTCTGACGATCTTGACACACACCAGCTACAGGGTCATGGCTAGAGAGGAACTTGAGAAAGGACAAAGACTAGACAAAAAGACCGAAAAGAGGACTTTCTGTCTTTTTTTAATTTATAAAAAGAGAATTTATTGGTGTGAATGGCTCAAATTGTTTTCAAATGGGCATGTCAAACACACACATTTGAGCATTACATTGGTTTGCAACTTTCTGGGCTTCTGATTTCCTTAAATGAAAATATCGAGGTTGATTATAGCACACACCTTCTTCTGCATTCTTATCCTGTAATTTTTTTATACAGCTTCTCGGTTATTGTGTGACCCACCCCCAGGTTTGGATCCGCTGCTTTAATATTCTCAAGGAGACACTGCAACTTTAATATATTCAAAGCTTCTCCAGTGCAATACCTCCCCATTTCCTGCATATGCAAAGGTCACGCCATCCAACATAATTCTAGTATTACAACAATCCGTGTACATGTAAAGTGAGATAAAGTGGTAATGTAGACATCTGCATGAGGCAAACTCATACTACTAACACCAATATCTGCTGCAGTGGGAAGATGATATCATGTTTGTTCTAGTGCACCTTGCCATTTGCATTGGTGAAGGTTAAATCAATGTTTGTCCTAGTGTTTTAGAAAGGTATGTTTTCTGATTGTTAAGCAAAGGATTGTTTTTGGAAAGGGATTTGCTACTTAGTGCATATAAAAAGGCTTCCGGTTTAATTTAGCTCATTCATTTGGATACTGGAGTTATGCATGTGGCTGTTTACTAGTCATCAGTTCTGCCTGTTTGAGTGACTGAACTGGACGTCTTGTGTTTGTGGTCTTAGTCGTTTTATAGGTTTTATTAATGAAGTTATATGAGGTATAAAACGGCTTTCTGTGTGGTGTAGCCCACTCAAAAAGTCTGTGAATTTCTTTTTGATTAACCTGTTTACTTTGTTACTTTGAACTAATTAGCAGACATGAGTGTCTATGCATTGTACCCATACAATTAGCAAATACATCTTACCAACCCTGCTTTCTAGCTTTAGCTGATAATTTAATGCTCCACTTTCTCACTGCGGCCAGTTTTGTCTCCAGAAAAACAGCATGGGTGCATCTGAAAAGCTGATGTTGAAACTTTAGAACGTGGAGTCCAAAACCAGTGGGTGACACCACACTAGCCACATAAATCTCATACAGTCAACGGTATATGAAAGGAGAACAACTAATGTACTGAAAATATTTTGTTTGGTATGCCACCGAATCATTTTTATGTATCCTGAGTAAATAGTAGCAGAACTTCCATTTGCTCTGTATCAGATGTGTTGAGGAAAGCCAAAGGCTCAGTGTCTTTGGGTTTATTATGCAAATATGCTCAAGGATTGATGCTTTGCCCTTAACATAATACTTTCTCTTCTTGAAGTTTAATCTGTAAGAAGTGAAGTGAAACCATAAAAAAGTGTGTGGTAGTGTGTAAATGAGTTTGAACTTGCCTAGTGTCACCTTGGTGAATAATCTGCTCATGTGCTGGTGTGTTGATGACATTTTCATTCACAATGAAAGCTACACATACGATTCCACATAGGTACAAAAGGTTTAATTTTTCATTCAAGATAATAAGATCAAATATTGATTAATTGCTATTTTGCAAATGCTGGTAAGCAAACAGCTCTGATGCTTAAAATATGGTATTTTGCAAAAATAAGAATTTGCATAACATGTATTTGCATTTATGTTTTAGAGAAGATTAGCTTGTAATTTGTTTTTCAGTTTTGGTTGTTGTATAATTTTGATAATGGAAACTATTATCCCCATTGACAACTTAAGAGAGTGACTTTGCATGATTCACATATCAAAATCATCCTTGGTTCCCTTTCCTGGTGCAGCCACTCACTTGATCTACTGACTGAAAGAAGCTGTTTAGTGCTACTTTCTCACTAATTTTAAAATATTATGGATACCTGCTCTTACTGTGATTTTTTTTTTTTTTACCACGTAAAAAAGTACCACGAAAGAAACAAAACTTGAATCCTTAGCATTTGGCTGACTTCGATATTTAAAACTTTGGCCATGTTTAATATGAGCATCCACTGTTGTAACTGTATATATATATTTACATATATTTGTGTGGTGGCTTGTGCGACAGAAACTAAGGAAATAACAATATTCCTTTTTAATCTCTGAACAAATGGATAAGTTTTTATTTATTTCTACAATGGCATGGGGCGATCGTGGCTCAAGAGTTGGCAGTTCGTCTTGTAATTGGAAGGTTGCCGGTTCGAGCCCTGGCTCCGACAGTCTCGGTCGTTGTGTCCTTGGGCAAGACACTTCACCCGTTGCCTACTGGTGGTGGTCAGAGGGTCCGGTGGCGCCAGTGTCCGGCAGCCTCGCCTCTGTCAGTGCGCCCCAGGGCAGCTGTGGCTACAATGTAGCTTGCCATCACCAGTGTGTGAATGACTGAATGGTAGTGTAAAGCGCTTTGGGGTCCATAGGGACTAAGTAAAGCGCTATACAAATACAGGCCATTTACCATGCTGAATAATTAGTCAAAGACGTCACCTTGCCAAAAACACTTCAAATGAGCGGAAATGTCAGAGAGGAGCCAGGAAAAAACACAGGTTCCGAAACACTGTATATCTAAAAATAAGGAGTGAAGTGAGCACACATGCAGGTCTGATGTCCTGTGCCTTAATTTGACATGTAACCTGTTTTTCACGCAGGCTCACCGTGCTGTGTGTGTTTTGTAATTAGGCGTTAGGTGAGGAGACAGACAGAAGAGACAAAAAAGAGCCCATCAACACCTCCAATATCCCCATCAGCCTTCTGCTGTCTCGACACAAAGCTACGCAATCGCATACACACACATCGGCAAAAAATTAAATATTCACACGCATGAGCAGAGCCGCACACATCAGGGCTGCAGGATATTGACAAAAATTACTTGTTTTGTGCTGAATATTGCATCTCAAAAAATTAATGCCAGCCAATTTCTTCAGCTACCGCATCTCTTGTGTAATGTTTAACAAATATGTTGAGGGAATAATATTTTGCATTGTCACTTCCAAAATGAAAGGTACACACAGAAAAGAATGTCTATTGTTATAGCTAATAATAAATAAAACACAATCATAGCCTTTTTTTCTGTCATTCTAAGTGATTAATACACCAATAAAACTAAACTAAAAAGTAGTTTTGTTGACGTAGTGCTGAATCACAACAACGACCTTCACAACAAAGGTCTATAGAATCTACATTAATAAAAACATTATTCTGTTTGTCTGTGTCAGACATCTTTCAGGAAGTCTGGATTGTCCTCTTACCAGAGGTCACTTTGGCAAGGCAGATCAAGTGAAGAAGCCTCTGGGTTTGCTTAGTTCAAGATTACTAGTCACATTTATTAAATCTGCAGACTGGAACTAACTCAAAGGTTATTTCTAGGTCATGGGGAGTTCAATTGGAAATCAGTTTCTCAGGAGGAAGGAAAAGAAAGACCAGAGGAGCGGAAGATCATGATTTGTTCAGTGGCTTCAAAGAAACTCTGTTTAAATCTAAGTCATTTAACTTCCACCATTTTCTTTACATGGACTATTCAAATAGCTACTAGATCAGAACAAAATATGATTGCATAAAATTCCATAAGGTATCCTTCAAATCCAGAATTTTCTAATGCCTGTAGCCAGAGGTTAACATTTTGAGAACATTATCACCTTCCGAGATGCCAGGCACACACCGAGGATGCCCTGATTCCTCTTGCACAAGAAAACAAGTAGATTTGGGTCAGCAGGAATTAGGGGACACTGTCCTGCTGTGTTCAGAAAAGACTGCAAGGATAGTTTCTCTCAGATCCGATATTAGCTATTCTTCAGTTTTCACAAATTAATTTTGCTACCATGGCTGCTGGTACTCCTTTGGTCCTGCAGAGAAACAACCGGGTTAAAGGATGCCACTCTACAAAGGCTTGGAATCGAGTCAGCAAATTTACAGGTCTCCAGGCTGAGACAGGTTCACTTGGTTTTTAGATCCTCCTTTAAACTGGTTATGGATGTGTCTCCATATTCTCTTTAATGGAGTGCATGTTTCCTGACCTACCTCTTCAAAGGGCTTTATTTTCTCCAGAAGCAACGACATAGACTGGTGTC
>VUQG01032350.1:0-10256 GCA_015106755.1 Etia nguti | reverse complement strand
TCTGTATGAATTCTGGTTGTGCTTACTGACCGCAAACTTTTATGTGGTACACGGCGCTCAGCAATCTGTCAAAAATGTTTTAGTACGACTTTGGTAAGCTACGAAGATGCACAGCTTGATGGATTGTCGGGGCATTACGGCTGCTGTAGTCAGAAGCCTCGCGGAGTATTATTACCGTAATATTACCGTATTGTGTGCGTATAAGGACCACAAATGGCACCTGTAAGAGAAATTGTTACGAAGCGGCTTTCAAACTCAAGGCTGTCAGTCACGCAGTAGAACTTGGGAACAGAGCAGCTGCGAAATCTGTCTGTCTTTGTTATTATGCTCAACGTCTTTTAGTTTACATTTTGACTGCACAATTGTGAGCTTTTTGTTATGTACAAAAACAACATTGTTTTATTTTATTTATGGAGCATTATTATTTAATAAATGCTGATAATTTATTTCTGAGTAATTTTTTCATGTACATCTGCGCTTTATGTTAATAAAAGTGCCTGTGTGAGATCTGGGACACAGCATGATTAAGAACTCTCTTTTTATTCCTACTTTATGGCTTTAAAAAAATATCGAGATATATATCGTATATCGCCATCCAGCTAAAGGATATCGAGATATGAATTTTGGGCCATATCGCCCAGCCCTAATCAGTCTTCTCTTTTTGTATGGCTGCTTCAGTCTTTTAGCACAGATAAGGCTTTTTTTTTTTAATGAGTTTGAAGGAAGCCTTTAAAAGTAAATGGGGAGACACTATTTTAACCAACTCATTAAGGTAATTTAATTAGCTGGATAGCTACAGCTACTAAAATGTCTTCCTGTGAGCAGTCAGTTTAGTGGACCAATTTGACAGTCCCGGGATAAACCTACAGTATGTACCGATGAAATCAAAGACTCATTGATCTGAAAATTAGCTTGAGTTTACCATCTTAAATCTATGTTTAAGAAAACAAACATTGGCAGGCATACTGGCAGCAAAGGCAAACTATAAATCAAATTAACACACTCTGCTCAATACCTACTTTCATGTGAGCAGAATCTTTAATATCTACAGGAACTCTGTCACAAAACCATCTTATACAGCAATGTAGCTCCTGTAGCCTCTGCAAATCCTCTGACAACCAATGGCATAATGTAGAGTATTGAAAAGCTGTACTGGCTGTAAGCTTCACATAGGATTGAACGCATCATCTTCAGTGCGTCATGTTTTCTAGGAACAAGAGATAAGTTTTCAGAATATGAATTAGAAGTATTCGTTTATAACTGTAGCCTATAACAAACTTGTTTACAAAATATTGGCTGATGTAGAGATTTAAATTAATCCTGTCATGTTTTCAATTACACAGCGTGCTCAAGTTTTCGTACTTGGTCTGTTCCCACAAATAAGGTTTCTTCATGAGCAAGTCAATAGTGAGCAGTTAAAGTGTGTGAAATTGAATAGTTTCATCTCATTTGTGGGAGCAGAGTGTTTAGATATCAAAGTATAAATTGGGGGAAATAAAATCTGTACCGATGGTGCTTTTTTCAATCGTACTTACATTACCTTAAGATAATGGGATGATAAGAAAATATTCACACTTTGAAATTTTGACCACATTCATTCCCTGCTGTGTTGCTGCACACACGGATCTCTCTTTTCTCGGTCACTTCATTTTCACTTTTGTACTTGTAAGCTCTGCTATCTTTTTCTGACAGCTCATACAAACATACTACTAATGCTAATCAGCTGAGGAAGTATGTAGTGTAATCATTTATTCTTAGATTTGCAGATATATCAGCATAAACATGGTGCATTTATGCCCAAAACACATCAGTTTACTTCCATCTGGTCACTCATAGATGACCTACATTGGAATGACATGCTACTACAAGGCTTCCTACAGCCTGTTCTCCAAACATGCATGCATTCCTCACCTCCTTTCCTCCCCTGACCCAACCTGTCGGATCTGAACCATCCCAGGGTACTTAGCAGTGTTTGCCCCAGCTGAACCCTCGCCCACCTCACAGCTCCTCAGGGGCATTTCTCGTGCCTTAGTCTGATCTCCAGTGCTCCAGCTGGGGCTGACACCCTCAGGGGATGAGGGGGAAGGTTGAGCACAGACAAGGGGTGGCAACTCAGCTCCCAGACAACAGCAGTGTGAAAAGCTCCAGACTCTGTCAGGAAGACCTCAGGACCTAAGTGTTATGTGCACACAAGCACACACATGTCACAGTAACCTCTACTGATCCATAAAAAACCCACATGTACATGTGTGGATCTAAAGTGAATATGCAAAAATGCATTGGGAAGTTTAATTCTCACCAATAAAACATTTATTTATTATTATTAATCATTTTTAAATACGACCACATTCCATTTACAGTAACGGTGAAGTTTTTATCATAACTTCTTCCAGTAATTAAAGAAAGACAAAGATGTAAACGGAGTGGCAGAGTTAGCAAAGGCACTGTGTGTGTGTGTGTGTGTGTGAGTGTGTGAGTATTAGAACCACTGTGATGCTTGGTTTCAGCTTCCTGAAAGTACTTAATGTTTGCACTGCTTGCTTCTTTATGGAATATGAAAGGGATGTGCACAGTACCCTGCTGTGTACAAGGGCACTGTGCATTGTAAACATGGAGGAAAAAATTAAACAATAATGTTTTGTTTTTGCTTAAAGACACCACAAACTAACTATACAGAGGCTGAGACAAGGGATGGCAAACCTATGCCTTTGCTGTCTTTGCTATAAACTTTGAAATGAAAGAGTCAGGAGTTAGTGGGCACTTTGGAGTTTAATCTGTGCTATTGATAATGATGTGAAGCTTTGTGCTCTGAGGGATCAGTGTTTTATATTTTATTTTATAGGCGATAATCTCTACTCCCCATAATCAGCCCAGCATTTTCTCTTTATCAGCACAAGGAAAGGCTATTCAATCGTTGTCCCAAGGGCTGTGTCGTTATCCTGTTGGTCTATGAGAGTGATATAGTAAGAGTATGTTTGTGTTCTGTGTGTGTGTGAGGGTATAGCACAACAGCCGGCAGGCTCGCACAGAGAAAATCAAGACCATGGACAGAGCCAGATGAGTAGCAGGCTGGGCGCTACAGGGAACCACTTCCATGAGCAATTCTTACATTCCTGGAGATAAGAGGGGAGACTAATCGACTAATCACTGCTACACTATCGAGACCCAGGCAAGTCTGGTGGGAAACAGAGTAGTGAGAGAGTTATATAATGAGCCAAACGTTCCCAGAAGCACTATACTCACTTTCAATCTGAGAAGGAGTGGACAAAAAAGAAAATCCCAGTAGTAAGTAGTTTTCAGATGATCTGATTATACAGGTTGTGCAAGTTCGCTAAGCAAATTCTATAACTGTTTATTTGTGTTTAAGTATCCCTTTAAGGCAATTTTCCTACAGCTGGCATATTTTTTCTACTTCTTTCTATTTAACCCTGTACTTTTAATCTTACTCTTGAGTTTTGTGAGCATTTTTCTGCACCATGACCTTATTATATTTTGTGTGCATATTATCTCTTTGTACTGAACCTTCCTAATGATTCATTTAATCAGTTTTCTCAACATTCATCCACAGACAGATTAAAGAAGCATATGCAGGAATAGTGATGCTGTACAGGTATTCTAGCTGTTAACTGATCTAAGTTTATATCACTTCTTACCCATCACTTATAACCCTGGTCTGTGGTTAGTAACCAAAATGACAAGACAGAAGAGAGATGTAGGTGTTGACTGTGAAGTCAGAAGTCCGCTTAGACTGCTGCCATCGCCATTTATTTTTTTGTTTATATATGATTTTTAATTGTAATAATTTTTTAATGAATTGTATGATCATCATAACATTTACGTAAATGTTATTTCTAAACACATAAACTTTCATGGATACCATAAAAATTTTAATTTAAATTCAGGCTTCAGCCGCAGTTCTGTCAATTTTACACCGTTATAATTGGCATATTGAAGAAATTACATTATACGACTCCACAGCATCTGCACACATTCTTTAAAATAATCATATTCTGTATGCCTGTCTATTAGCATCGACTTTCACATTATACATCACGAGTTGACCCATTGATACTACAGAAATATTGATTAGTGCTGCCTTAAATTGTCAGTATGTTAGTGTGATATACATACATGCACTTAAAAATCTAAATTTATGTATGTTTTTTGCAACCTACACGATATGCGGTCCATTTGTGTGAATATGAAATTTGTGTGAGAGTCTAGGGTTATTTTCTTGACCTCATAATGATAACCAGCAGCATGTCTCCTCCATAATAGGCAGAGTGATTGCACCCTCAATTTCTCTTCAGTGCTTTTACCCAGATGCTGCAGAAGGACAGCATGGCACTTACACATGCAGCTGCTAAAAGCTGCCCCCCATTGACTCTCACCTCTGGGTAACACAGATAAATAGCCAGCTTTAGTCTCAGTGGGAAATAATTGAGTATCTAAGTATGTTTGTGTGTACATCTAATAGTACAACCATTGTGCAAGATGATAGTTTCTCTTTTATTTAAAGCTAAAATCTGATTTTAATATACATGTTACCATTTAGGCATAGAGCTGAAAAATATTAGCATTTTAAGGGCAATGCTGACCTGCTTTTAACACTTATGACTATTATAATTAATCGCAGAAGATTTGGGCTTTAAAAAAACTCCACCAGTCAGGATTATCATTATTATTCAAAGCCTGAAGCAATTTGAGGCAAGTAAGTGACGTTTCAAAGCTGGTGCGTACTGTGTTCACCTGAGGAATCTGTAGCCGTCGGCTTGACTTCTAAATCAAGAGATGCCTTCAGCAATGATAATCTCGGCATGCTATGAACTAAAGACCAGACAACTGAGATCGGTTGTTTTAACTGAACAGTCACTATCTCTGTTTTATTGTGGGAGATAAGTGAATAAGTGAATGAACTGGGAATCGCTGTTTATTTTTACAAGATATGTGTGTTTGGGGAGGAAGCAAGAAGATTGGAGTCATCTATTTTTGAGATTATTATTTTCTCCAAGGTTTTCGGCTGTACACACAATTAATATGTTCATTGCTCAGCCACCCAAATTATTATTTGTTTATTTGTTTTTTGTTGACTGCACGCTATCCCCCACCACTCCCCCCTAGAGTCACACTGGCCCCATGTTAATTATTTTGTCAACCCTCATATCTCTTTTAATTGTTGTGAGTTTGTTTATCCTGGAGATCAAATTGAGCTTGGGGAGATTGAGGGTGGCTGCCAACACAGATCAGCCGGGAAGACAGATGAATGCATATCAAACAGCCTGACAATGGAAGCCACTGTGAGACACACTGACGGTATTACTGACTTTAATGGATGTATGGATGGTGTGATCCCATTTATGCACCAAATATAGCCCTATTTAACAGCTTTTATACAAGTTTCAGACATGCAGAAACGATAACACAGCTGCTCATCAAGAGCAGCCACTATCTGCCTTACATTACATTTAAAAGCTTAAAGTGCTGTAGGCTATAAAACTGTTATTTCTGTAAGGGCAAGTAAAATGAACTGGGTGCAGAATTATTCTCTTCTATCTGACAGCCAAGAAGAATCACATTCTTTTAAGCAAAGTATGGTGCCAACTATTATAAGTTTAAATGTAAATGAAGCTTGCATTCAGGGCTGTAATTGTGCTACTGAGTTAGGTTTCTATTTTAGGTTGGGAATGGAGTCGTGATTATGGTATTTCCGTTAAAATAGGAATGGCCCTGCTAACATTCATTTAGAATTTTTTTTAAGCATTCACTTGTATATGCTATAGTTCAGTTCAAAATCCTGTTTGTAGCTCTCATTTGCTTGCAGTGTTGTGAAAAAGTCTGATGTTTCGCTAGGAAAATGAGACTTAAATGAAGTAATTTATTGAAATGTATAAACATTTGTGGCAGCGTGTTTGGGATCATTATCGTGCTGGAAATTAAACCAATCAGATGCTTTCCTGATATTTGTTTAAAAATCTGGTGGTACAATTCTGCATTCAATATTCCATCAATTTTGACAAGATCCTTGTGACACCAATAAAATGCAGCCTCAAACCAGGACAGAGCCTCCACTGTGGTATACAGATAGCTATAGCTAGAAGAAGAAGAAGAAGAAGATAGTGAATAAGGCAGCTCTCCTTACTTCCTCTACGATGATTTTAACCAAAAATTTCTAATTTGGATTCATCTCTCTATAAGACCTGCTGTTACTGATTTTCAGTCCAGTTCTAGCGTAATTTGGCATATCTCAACCTTTTCTCCCTGTTTCCTTTCCTTAAGAATGGCTTCTTGACAGCCACCCTTCCACTGAGACCAGTTTTGATGAGGCTTTAGCAGACAGTAGATGGAAGTACCAGATTCATATCACAGGTCCTGTGTCAGGTCTTTGCTGGATTTTTTCCCGCTTCTCAAGGGCATGACTTTCAGATATCATTCATCCATTGTAGATAGTTTTTTTTAGGTCTAAAAAAATGAAAATGGTCAAACTACAGATGGCTGAAATCAAAGACACTCTCAAAATCAAAGTAATACTCAGTAGTTTTTAAGAGGCCCACGTGCTTTTAAGCATGCCTGACAACGTCGAGTCATTCTCCTAAAATGAGACTGTGGACGGCGTCCTGGAGGATCCCAGATCTGGATCTGGAAGGAGATTCCCACAATATCAATGAGCTCATAGACAGTTTGAGGTGGAACCTGGCAAACCAAAACATAAGGTGTGATACTGGATTTAGGTCAGGGGAGTGTGGGGACAGTCAGCGGTATCAATTCCTTTATCCTCCAGGAACTACCTACATATTCTCGCCACATGAGGCCAGGCATTGTTGTACACCGTAAAGAACTCAGGACCCATTGCACCAGCGTAGGGTCTGACAGCAGGTCCAAGGTTTTCATCCCCATACCTAATGGCAGTCAGGTTGCCTAGCCTGTAGAGGTCTTTGATGTCCTGGATATGCCTCCCCAGACCATCACATACCCACCACCCAACCACTCATGCCAAACAATGTTAGAGGCAACATTAACAGTCTCCATGGCTTCTCCAAACACTTTCACGTCAGTCACTTGTGCTCAGGGTGAACCTGCTCTCATCTGTCAAAACTATAGAGAGCCAGTGGTGGACTTGCCAATTCTGGTATTCTATAGCAAATGCGAATCAGGCTCCACAGTGCTGGACAGTGAGCACAGGCCTACTGGAGCATGTTGGGCATGCAGGTCACCCTCATAAGGTCTGTTTCTGATTGCTTGGTCAGAGACAATCACAGTGGTCATTTTATAGCTCTTGCAGTGCCCTTCCTGTTCTTTCTTGCACGAAACAGCAGAAACCAGTCCTGCTGATGGTTTAAGGACCTTCTACAACCCTGTCCATCTCTCCTCGAGTACCTGCCTGTCTACTGGAATCTCCTCCATATTGGAGGTAGCCTCATTGTTGCCCCTCTAGTGCACCTGTTGTTAATTTCATTAACACTAAAACAGATGAAACTGATTAACAACCCCCTCTGCTATTTATCCAACCAGATCAATATCAAAGAGGTTGAACTGATTGATACTATACTCTGATGTACTTTTACAACACTGGTAGTGTAAAAAAATAGCCAGTGTCCAAAGAACAAGAAAATCAGAAATCCTAGAGAACTACTGCTCAAGTCTGGCTCATTGGAAGCAAAATATAAAGAAGGGGTTACTCAAGACAGAAATATTCACTTCTCTGCTGAAAACTGCTTGCAGGTAAAGTTAAATGATTATAGTCATTATTTTCATTTTTAGATGATAAATCTAGCTTAATCTTGCAACTCTGATGTGAATCTAAATAAGGTTTTTACTAATGCTTTTTTCTTTTCAGTAGGGTTTTGGAAGTCATACATAATAGGAAGCACACTGCAGGGTACAGAAAACCAAAGCAGATATAAGAATTAAAAATTAAAAACTAAAACAAACAAATTAATACAAATTCTAATCACATTTATTTCATGGCTTATGTGTTTGGTGTCTTGTAACAGCTCTGTACAGTAAGTACAGTATTTATGGACATATTTCATGTTTATAAGGTTAAGTGTTTTTGCAACCTTGTAGACTGATGTTTTATATCCAGAATAATCCACTTAAGCACATCTCAAATGTGTAAAAAAGTTAAATGCTTTGCATACATTTAAAAAAATGTATTAAAAAAAAAAATCAATGTTAGCGAGAAGCTGCAGGTAGAAGAACGCAATCCTGCTCTGTCTGTGATATTAAATCAGTGATGCAGGCAGTTTTATTGAAACATTTGATAAGTAATGGTGAAGGTAAATAAGGTTACACTTAAAAGATTCAGCGGTGTTTCATTTTTCACTGTTTGGCCATTGACTCAGCATCTCTAGTGGTGCTATCTATTCAGGCTATGGCTGGAATATTTCTTTAAGCTTCCGGAGAAGGTCAGAAAAGTAATTAACCTTGTTCTGTGTGCATCAACAGAGGGACTGAGACAAGAGTGCTAGCTTTCTCTCTCCCTCTCTCTGCTCTCCATTTTTCTTCCCCTTTCTCTCTAATAAAATACACATGCGCACACATGCTCTCTCTCTCTCTCTCTCGCACACTTTTTTCCCTATTTAAATTAATAGAAATAAAGATGACATTAACACATTGTTCAGAGCTCACATAAATTTCCCTCGTACGAGACTGACATATGGACAGACAGGCACTGACATTTAAATAATAGCACTGTAATCACAGGAAGCAGGAGTGGACATTTCGCTGTTTTTCTCTCACTTCTTGTTGGCCGCTCTGTCCATCTCTCTCCTCTTCATCCCACCTTTTACTTGGCATTTGTCTGTACAGCAGCTTCACCTTCCCCCACTGCTCTTTCACTCTCCAAAGTCGGACAGTTTCAATTTAAGAAATCCACACAGGTGTTGAGAGGGCTTTAATGGCAGTGGTATTTCTCCCCCATCAGCTGAGTTGACCGCCTGGAGGCTTATTCACGTAGGCTGAGTGATTTCTTGCTGTGCACTTTAATGCTGTAAACCCTCCTCTGACTCTCCCTCACATTACCACTTGTGTTTTCACAAATAAGCTTGTTACATCACATAATGCTCCCCCACCTTTACACAGCGGGCCATTTATTCTTGAGGCAAACTACTGAGCAAGATTTCACAGACTTTTCACTTTTGATTCCCTAGCTTTTTTTTTTTTAATTGCTTGTGTGGGTCTCACAGGTGAGTCCAGGGGTTGCAATGCAAGTTCAGGTTTATTTTTAAGGAAAAACAGTGGTGGGTGTTTGAAATGCTTGATGGTTTGGACAAATGGATATAGAAGCGCTTTAAAATTTTATTATTGAATGTAATGGCAGTTGTGTACTCCTCTCTTTGAGGGACGGGGCCCACTCTGGTATTTTCACTTCCACAACCAACCAGGTTGTTTATAATGCATGTGTCGTACTGTCATCACATAACGCTTTTGATCACGGAAGATGGATATTCACTTTCACGCATCATTTAACCAGAAGATGACAACGGCGGCTAGCAACGTCAGATGCAACAAATGTCTAAACAAACCTCCTCCAGATGTAAGGATGCTCGCTCACCCAATGAAATGCATGAATAAAAAAAAAAAGTACATTTCAAGAAATTCAGTGCAGTTTTCTTTGTTGCAGTATCTTTATTCTCTTAAATGCATTTTATTTTTCACATAATGTCCTAGAATGTAAGCCAAAGTATGCCAATCACAACAAAATGGATAGTCAAAAAAAGCACCTGTTGTTAAAGGGGTAACAGTAAAGAGGTTTCTTTTCACATGAGGATCGGTAAAGGCCTAAATAGTTCTGATTGTGGCTTAATTGACAGAATCAAGAATCATTATTACGTGTGTAGTTAGTGCAATTTGCTGAGGGATTGGAGTAGGATGGGGGGAGTAATTTGTTATCCCTGGTAGGGACAGAAGCAATTCAATTTTCAATTCAGTTCAATTCAATTCAGTTTTATTTATACAGCGCCAAATCACAACAACAGTCACCTCAAGGCACTTAATATTGTAAGGTAGACCCTACAATAATACATACAGAGAAAAACCCAACAATCATATGACCCCATAGCACTTTGGCGATAGTGGAAAGGAAAAACTCCCTTTTAACAGGAAGAAACCTCCAGCAGAACCAGGCTCAGGGAGGAGCAGCCATCTGCCAGAGGGACAGCCAGAGATTAATAACAATTATGATTCAGTGCAGAGAGGTGTATTAACACATAGTGAGTGAGAAAGGTGACTGAAGAAGAAACACTCAATGCATCATG
>VUQG01032343.1:0-16056 GCA_015106755.1 Etia nguti | reverse complement strand
TATATTAATGACTAATCTCATATTGTTGATGGATTATCTCAGTTGTTCTCCTGACTGAAGTTTGGTCCGTTTACAGCATCCTGCCATGCGATCGCATTTGTCCCTAACCATCGTGAACCCTCAAGTTAATTTTGATTGAGTGGAAAAAAGTTAGCATTCATCCTCCAGCTTCACTATGTTTATGTTATGCTAACATAGCTGTGTCGCTAGTGATCACGTAGCACATCATTATATACCAGCTAGTCCAACTTCAGTAACCCTACAAACATCACTGCTGTTTAGTTTTCTGTCTTCATTTATGTTGGAAGTGATAGCAGAGCTGTACGTTTTAATTTTTTCAGAAATTTCTCAGTCGGAACATGGTATATCATGTTTAGGTGGAAACTAGCAAGCTAACTTCCTGCTAACTTCTAACTCCGTTAAATTTAATAAATTCTGTTTTCATGGATGCCTAGATGTTAAACATAATTGTTAAACCTGGTAAGGCTGCAACGCCAATCATTTTATTAAAGATTAAAGAATGTAGACAGTTTTTAACTCCTAGTGATGCTGCAGTGTTCGGTTGACTTTGGGACCTGAAGCGAAGGTTGGACCCAGATTACTCCGCGAGGCTCCTGACTACGGTAGCCGTAATGCTCCGACAATCCATCAAGCGGTGCGGCTTCGTAGCTTACCAAAGTCGTACTAAAACAATTTTTGACAGATTTTTAAGCGCCGTGTACCACATAAAATCAGTTCGAGGTCAGTAAGCACAACCAGAATTCATGCATAAGGCACACCCGGTTATAAGGCGAACTGTCGATTTTTAAGAAAATTAAAGAATTTTAAGTGCGCCTTATAGTGCGGAAAATATGGTACATGTGATGAGGAGCCTTGAAAGAGCCTTTCTAACCACTGACTCTCATATGGTCTTTTGCTAAGTAGTGATGATAGCAAAAGAGCATATTGTACATCGTTTTCAGTGATCTCTTCAAAGTTTTTACGAAGACAAGATGACATTTTGTTTCATTCATTTATCCAATGTCCTCTTATTTTGAATGAATTAATAAAATAAATTACTTTAGAACTAAAGCTAAACAGCTATACTCTTAAATAGTGTTTTTGCAAAGAGAACTATTATCAGTATATATCACTAGGTCCTCATGCTTCCGTTTTCAGAACATTAATTGCCTCCGTCCATCTCTCTCACCTAACAGTACCGCCATTCTTGTTCACACCTTGGTTATGTCCAGCATTGATTACTCTAACTCCTTTAGTCACATCACACCCATCCTTCAGAAGTTCCATTAGCTTCCAGTTAAATATCATGTTAATTTCAAGATTCTGCTCCTCACCTTTAAGGCAATCCACAACCTCGCTCCGGAGTACCTCGCTGAACTACTGAATGTCTACGCACCCATTTATACTCTCAGATCTTCTTCTACCCAGCACCTCACCTGAAGATCAGTCTAAGAGTGATCAGTTTCCAGTGAATATCAAATAGTGCCTTTTTGTTAATGTTGATCCCAAATGGGACTGGGAAAGAATGAAGTAGAACAAGATAAAGACAGAAAATTTGTGATGTTCTGCATGTGGCACGACAAATAGCAACAGAGAGAATGGTAATATAAAATAAATGACTCTGTTTTGCATGATCTAAATGAGAGTTAAGTGTATGCTGGCATATTCGAAATGTGCTTAATCTAAGGAAAGAATCATATTTTACTTCATTTCGGGTCCCTAAATGCTTGAATGCAGGAGTGTGACGATGGTGTATAGCCAAAAGGGGAAAAAAAGTAAGTGGACACTTTTTGAATCATAAAAAAACATTTTTAAAAGCCTGGTGTTGTGCTCCTCCCCCTGTGACTCTGAGAAACCTTGACTCAAAGCGGTTCCTCTCAGCTGCACATCACCGACTCCCTCTGGACGCTCCCACCACTCTGCTGTCACCACATGCTCTATTTCCCCTCCAAATGTGAATACTCTCCATCCCTCTGTCTTCTATATCGTTTAGTGACAGGTGTTTGTGTGGCTGTATGTGTGTGTGTGTGTACTGTGTACTCTGTTTATGCAGTTGTGTTGCAGTTCTGTGCTTGTCTGCTTGAATGAATAGATGTGTGTACTCAGTTAAATAGACTCTCATAGAATTCCATTAGTATCTATTTCAGTGTACGGTTTTACTGTTTCTGACATCTTTCCAAGTACTTGATGGTGTGTGTGTGTGTGTGTGTGTGTGTGTGTGTGTGTGTGTGTGTGTGTGTGTGTGTGTGTGTGTGCACGCACAAGACTGGAGCTCTCTTGAGGGAAGCAGAGAGAACAGTGGGACTGAATGTCGGACATTTTGGATGGCTTCCAATCCGATACAGTGCAATACCTTGCTTCTTCCTCCCTCAGGCTTGGTTGACATTTAATTTCTCTATCCTGGTGACCAATGCATAAAAGAAAAGGTCCTGCTGCAATTACAGCCAAGGTCAGTGCAATGGAGTGCAATGCACTGTGATGTTAAGATGTCGAATGAGCGCTTTTATAGCATAATTGTCCTACTCAGCGCCAGTGCACACACAAATACCCACGATAGTGCGCAACAGGGAAAGGAAATCTTCATTTTTTATTAAAACAAAGACGTTATTATCGTCCCACAGTATTACAGCGCTGAAACCATAAATGTAAGAGCATTTTTTGTCTGTGTCAGTCAGGATGTGTGCATATTTAATTTAATCCATTTATAGCTATTTTAGTCATCTGGCGTGGAAACCATGCGTGTCATGAATTCTGCCTCCTGCTAATGGTTTTAACATAATGGTTCGGTTTTACTCTGTCAGCCTGATAGATATGTGGGCTTCCATGTGCATTAATGACCTGTCAGTCAAAGAGAAGCAGAGCAAAAGCAACCGCAGACAAACAAACATGACCTAAACACACACGTTAAAAAAAAAGGTATGCAGTCACCTAGAAACACTCATACACTGATCTGTGCAGTCATTTGTCCATCAGTTTCTGGCATGGTCATTAGTGTGGTGACTCTCAGTGTGCACATATTGCTTCTTTAACCCTGCCAAAGCCTTAATTACTAGCCTAGCTTAACACCAAGCCAACTGAAGTGACACCTTGTTATCATTTTTTTTTACCCCCACTTACTGCAGCTCTCAATCCTGCCAACTTTTTTTTTCTCCCTCTATCTCCTTCTCCTTCCACCTAATACCTCGGCTCTCATCTCATTTAGTTTCTTGCCGGAGGCTCATTAAACAGCTTACTCTGGACAAATGCCTGGCCAGTGGAAGTACTCATACCTGTGTTGGTGTAGTTGCAGCGAGCTACCACCAAGGGGTGATATTGTGCCGTAAAGAATTTGCTTTTTCAACCCTGCTTTACTTACAAGTGTTCCTCCTGAGCCCCCCACCCAAAAGTAAAATTGTGTAGCCCAAACATGTGTGACCATGTAGTGAAGAGGCTATGCAGGAAGAGTGAAATTAAACTGTACATATGGGAGAAAAGACTTAGAAGGATGGAGCAGATGGTAGACAGATGGAGGAGGGCGGGCAAAGACGAGAGACGTCGCAAGAGAGGAGAAAGGGCAGGATCGAGGGTGAATCAATCAGCGTCTTCCTGTGAGGCGTGACAGAGTCGCGGGCAGCTAGATGGATGCCCGTAGGCGTGCTCAGTGACTGGCAGAGCAGCTGGCTGTTCACTCCCTCGTTTTTTTTTGTTGGATTCACCTGGACGCCCCATTGACACACGGCGCTGACACAGCACCGGCACCCCCACACGCAATCGCGCATTCACCCTCGGCTTATCGCACACGCACACAAACATGTTTAAAATTCACGGTAAGCCCTGCAAATCGAAAAGCTGTTTACAATGGGATTAATATGGAAATGGAAGTTAATGCATCTGTAGCTTTTTCAGAACAGTGATCACTCTGGAGCGGAGCCCTTTCGGTGAAACCTGGGTGAATACACACTGAAGCTCTGGTGGATGTGACTCAGTGGAGTGAATGGCGCGACTGAGAGAGACAAGTTGGTGAAGAAGTTGAATGCTGAGCAGGTCCTGCCTGAGGGCCAAGAGCCAATATCCGTCACCGTGGCATTAATTATATTCTCTGTTCATTAGAGCACACCCTGGGGACTGCTGTTATTAGACGCAGCCCAATTAGGCCTGCAGTGAGCTAACGACGCCGGGCTGAGGCAGAGGGGCAGTGAAATGCATAAGGAAACCTAGAGGGCTCCATCATCTCATTTTTTTTTTCTTTTTTGTGAGGAGGGTAGAGACCAGATGGAAAAGGATGATGTAAGAGGAAATGTAATCTTACAGGACATTTCCTCAAAGAAATCTACTGCATTTGCTGAACTCTCTTTGAGTATATGAAACAAAAAATAAAGGCTTGTGTGAAATGCACATATGAAAGAAGGCCTGTGTCACAGGATCAAGAGAAAGAACGCTTTAGAGTGAACCAATTTCCCATGTTGGCATTCAGAGTTTTACCTGAAATAAGCCTTGTGATGGGCAGGGCAGTGATGTGTTGAGATAGATCTGTAAAGCCCTGTGCATAGGGCCACCACATCCAACAAACTAAATGTGGGATACAGTGCTGGGAAGTAGTCAGATGCATTGTATTTGAATGTAACTTTTCCAACTCTTTTGCTAAGTAAAGACAATAAGAATAAAAGTTTTTGATTATGGTCTCATGCGAGTCTTTATGGCGTTCTGTATTCTCTGTTATCTCACTGTTATTTCACCTGCTGTTGTCTAGTAACAGTCTTTGGGTTTCAGCAGGGATGCATCCAAAATTGGTATACCTATTATTTTGAGTCATACTTGACAATTTTAGCCAATTATGACACATACTATGTGTCGCTTCACATTATATTTTCCCCCTGAGCGAAATTGAAAAGTAACTCTAGCAAAAAAGACAAAAACTCTGTCAGAATACACTGGCCGCTTCCTTTTCTTTGTGGTAGTTTCCATCATATTTACTTATTTACTTAAGCTTATGACTTTCTGTTAATGTGTAACATTCACTGATGGCCATAATGCGAGACAGGCTAACCTTCATTTGAGAGTAAAACTCTTCCCTTCACATGCATTGATTAAAAGCCAGACTTAGAAAAGTGCACGTCCTGCAGAGACGGGGACATCAGGACAAGGCGTAAAAATGCTGTGCAGTCATCATTTAAGGGGGACATCTTGTCGCTCATACTTGTACATCATTTTACACGACGTGACATCCGTGGCTCATGTGGTACAGTGGATTTCATGCTAGTCAAGCTGTTGGCAGTTTGATCCCCAGCCCTTTGACACGCGTGTCCTTTAGTGAAATACTTACACCCCAGGTTAGTCCTGATGGCAGGTGAGCACTTTTCATGTGATGAATGATAACCTTACTGTAAAGTGAATTAGACCTGAGCTAAGGCTTCAAGGCGCTGTATGAGGGTGTAAGTGCAGATTTACTTCAGAGATTTCAAGACTTTTATTACTTAAAGAAAGCTGCTTGGGAAAAGTCACTGTCCCATGAATGACACTGCCTATTGCTCATTTTTACAATCCCAGAAGGAGACAGTGGAAGTGAAATGGCGCCTGTGCATTGAGGAGTAATACGTCAACTTTATGATTTGGTGAAGGGCTTCCAAATGTAAATGGGTATTAGCAGATGAGAGGAACTTCACAGTCAGCATTGCAGCCTGACTATCAAGCTTTTGTGCTATATATTCCATACACTGCTAAAAAGTTGGTGAACTGTAATTCAAGATATTTTTCTGATGTCAGCTTAATTAATTGTAGTAATTCTCTGTTCATATTTTTAACTGTTAGATCTCATTTAACAGCTCCAGATATCTATTTTTATTGTAGCTTAACATTTATTTTTATAGCACTTTGAGTGGGATTTAAGCTGAGAGTAATATCCGAGTGACACACCAATATTTTTGGCAAAAACACTTTGAGAGTACAAACCTCCACCAAGGCAGCTCACTCTCTGGGCAGTGTTTAAGTATATGACAGAATATTATTGTACAAGTTTATTTTTGTCTTCAGAAAAAATATGACTTATTCAGGAATATTGTACATGTGTTGAAATTGTCATATTTAAATGATTTGAACCTGTTAGTGTAAAAAGTCCTAAAAGTCCTTTGGGGTCAAATTAAAAGAAGGTAAAAGCTGTCAAATGTGGATATGAAGTCTAGTGTGATATTTAGAATCTACACATATAAACATCATTTCCTAAATGTTGCCAAAACAAACAAGGGCAGTAGAATTTTAGGCATTTTCAAAGAGAAAGGCATTTTGACCTTATTTGACCGTGTAGGGTTAAGGTCAGAGGTCAGAGGTTCAAAGTAACGTGATATTTAGAATCCCCATATATCATTTCCTATATGCTCCCTATAGTTGTCAATACAAAAAACATTATTTTAAATAGCTCTATAACACATTATTATCAAGATCAATCTACTGACTTTGACAGAGAGGTCAAAGGTCAAATGTGACATGATATTTGAAATCTGTATACGGTACCTTCTCTATGTTGACAATACACACCACACTTGTAAGCTAAGCATCATTGTTTCTATGTTATAAGGATTTTTGTCCATTTTCGACCAATAAATCATTACGCTGACCTTGAAGACTCTGGTGGAAATGAGCCAAATCTTAATGGATTGTTAACTCGAACCCACCCTACAGCCCTACACAGTTCAAAACTTTTCAAGCTATTGAGTTTACGGACAGAAAGGCACACAGGCAAACACTACAAACAAACATAACCTTCTTGGTGGAGGTAGTTACTAGACCTCAAATGGAATCACTACACTTACCACAAAACTGTGTAATTAATTTGTGCTCTTCAAAGTAATGCTCTACAACTATATTTTTGAGGGTTAGAAAATAGTTTCTTATCTGTTTGTTGATGTTATTTCCTTTGTCTGCTTGAAAGGTAGGGTATCTTTAATGATAAGGGTACAAGCCAGGCATGAACATAAGCATTGCTTTAGCTATGGAACTCATATATAATTGTCTTGTGTAGTCTGTGTAATATGCGATGACTGAATGAATAAAGAAATATCAAGTAAATGTCAAAAATCTCAACAGAAATCAGCAACATACCAGTGCTTTACTTAAGGGCTTAGTTTTGACAGCATGCAAAGCATCACTTTGATTACACCCATCTCTGCTGACATAAATCCAGCAACACACCTTTGCTAATCTAACGTGAAGGCAAATAAAACACAACCCGAGCTGCTGAACTGTGCACATCATGGCACGAACACAACTCGGCATGACAGAACGCCATGGTGACAGAACGCTAACGGTCTTAAGCTTCTACAAATATGGAAATTCCCCAGCACGCCCCCTTGAGATTCTGCAGTATTAATGAGGAAATGCAGACAACAGCAAACAGGTGTTTGTGTTGTATATTTATCCAGAAGACTCTTGTGTATTCTGTGCTCAGCAACACTGTGTTTGTAAAAAGTAAAGAATAAATATAATAATAATTTCTAAAGAAGACACAGTCAGTTGTAGTGCAACAACTGCACATTTAGTACAAAACTGATGGAACGAGTTCATCTCTCTGTGATGTTAGAACACAGCAGTACTTGAATACCATATTGATCTTCTGGTGGTGCGCATCCTCGCTTCCTGTTCAGTATTATTTTTGCCTTTCAGGTTATTTCTCCATCTCTGTAATGATGACTGTAAATGTGAGCGTGCACTCAGCTGCCCAAGTTCAGGCAGAGCAGATACAGTGTGCTCTTATGTCTGGAGGAGAGGTGAATTAATGTGTCAGCACTTCTTTGATGCAAGGCCTGTTTCGCTACAGCGTGTCTTTGGTTGATTAAACACATCGACTGGCCTGTCAGCGGGCTGGAGGGATGGCCCGCTGCAGGATTCTATGGAACCACTTCTCCACCATCTCTGAGCCTTAGTTGGAGGCTAAAAGTCAAAAGCAGCACTGGGTGTAAAGTGATGTCAGCACAGTATATTTGAAAACACAAAATCATGTCTTCATCTCCACTGTTTCACCTCCTCTCGCTGTTGTGCAGTGTTACTGACAGGGAACTTTTATCTTTTAATCTCCAGCTATTCCCCACTTCACATCCTGCAGCGTTCTTCAAGGTCCAAGACTAAAGAACTGCACTTCCATGGTAATAACAGTGCCCATTTGAATACTAAATAGATGCTCATATTCTGTAATTGCTCTAGCTGCTCTCTATTACTGAATTAATCCTTTCAGACGGCCTTCTTTCTCTCTCTTATACCACTAACTGTCTCTAACTGTCGCTCTATCTCTGTCTGACTCTTTGGGGGAGCTGATGCCATGATATCGATGACTGCCCGCCTGTAGTGCAACCATAGGCTGATTATGCACTTTCCCCTTCAATCTAATCCAGCTAATGATCCAGGGATTTCATATTTATTAGGCAGCATCCTATTATTTATCATTTCCCAGCACCCCACATAAATAGTGCTATTGGATTCGAGCAAATGAGAAGAAGGCAAAGGCAGAACTAACTGTCTGGAACCTGGGAAGCATAATGCCACCATTAACTATAACGGGCCCAAAGCAGGTATTTGTCTCAGAGTATCATTATCTCATTCTCCGCCAAGTTACCTTCAAAAGTGTTAATGCGATGAGACCCATGGATATACACAAAATGGCTGCTTTTACAGTTTCTTCCACATGACTGGCTGAAGGTTGTTATCGATTTAACACATCTTGGTTTATTGAACTGGTTCAGTCCAGCCGGGCCTTAAGGGGACAACCTACCGATTTCAGAAAGTCAAAGTTAATCATCACAGTCAAGAGTTGTTTAGGTTCTCGCAGATATTTTAGTTTTGGAGACTACAATTTGTACAGGTTTTGGAGTTGGTTTTGAGAGGCAAGGGGAATTAACCCCATACATCCGGCCACTCTAGGACTACACCTCTTTAAAAATGTAATTCATGTTTGTTACTTGTGCAGCACAACAAACTAGGATTGTGTAGTTCGTGAGACTTGTGTAGGAACCAGAAGTAAGCCTGTAGTCTCTAGAGGTTTCTAGTCCCTGTCAGTACTCTCACTGCAGCATTTTGGATCAACTAAAGACTTTTCAGCGAGCTTTTAGAGCAACCTGATAATAATGAATTACAATAGTTGAGCCGAGAACACCAAAACTAGTTTTTCAACATCATTCTGAGAGTGATGTTTGTAATTTTAGCAACATTGCGCAACTGAATGAAGGCCTAATATATTTGTTTAATGTGCATGCTACAGGGCATATCGGGTGGCTGTGGCTCAGGCGGTAGAGCAGTTCACCTACTAATTGGAACATTGGTGGTTCAGTCACCATGTGCTCCAGTCTGCATACTAACCCCAAGTTGCTCAAATGTGTGTGAATGTTAGATGGAAAGCGCTTACACAGGAAACGCATATAAAAAGAAAGTGCTGGTGTGAATGGGTAAGGAGGCAAGTTGTATAAAAGCCATGTTGTGTAGAAAATATAAGAACCTCTCTGTTTATGAAATCCTGATCATAAATGAATCCAAGGTTGCTCACAGTCTCACTTCAGCCAGAGGTAATGCCAAAGTAAGTATCCGATTAGACACCATGTATCTTCCTCTAGATACATGTTTAAAACCGACTGCCTAAATACAACAATCGCTTGCTTTTAGAAGGACTTTCAACAATATTAAGATAGCTGCCAGCTCATGGTGAGCTGGGGCTAGTAGAGGTTGCAGTGAGGCTAGGAAGCATAGGATGAGCTGAAGGAGGTCTGTACAGCAGAAAGCATGGTGGACACTTTGAGTTCAGTTAATGGATGGGGAATGAAGAGCAGGATAAGCAGGGTTGGTAGTTGAATGATGTGTTGACATGGAGCTACTGAGGAACAGGAACAAACAAGAATTTCTAGGGAAGTCAAACAGCATAAAAAGAATGATTATGAAGTAAAATTAGCACCACATTGGTTAACTGAACAGTCAGGGCTTTATTCACCTTTTTAGTCTTATACAAAAAAATTTTTTTTTATCTCTTTATCATCTACCAATCTGGATTTCAGTCCACCACATAAAGATGCAGATAATAAAGTATTTCAACAAGAAAAACTCTCTTCTTGATGTTCCATAAGCTCAGCATTATGAGTTTAAGAAATACTTTCTTTCTTTTTTTCTTTTTTTTTTCTTTTACATTTCACAACCTCAGACTTGTTCTAAGCCAGCAAGGGGAAATGACCTTTTTTCACTTTCTCCTCCAGTGCAAATGTTATGCGGACTGCTGCTGCATTCTGATGCACCTGTCAGAGCACGCACACGCGCACGCACACGCACACACACACAGAGAAGAAACACGTAGTGGATTACAGATAGATCTGATATAGTGTTTGCTTTCTGTACTCTCCTTATGTTAATTGACCCCATTGATTCTGTCAGGCCGATCGAGAGCCTACAGACTCTCTGCCTCCCCGCCCCCTTCAGCACACATTTCACCTCAGTTCATTTTCCGTTAGCCAACACACACGTACACACAGAGCTTTTCGCATAATCAAGGTGTGGCTTATAAATACATATTTCACAGGTCATGGAATTTCTATTTGCTTCACTCCGGCCCCGTAATGACCACATGCTGTTTTGAAATAACTATAATGAGAATTTCTGTTTTCTCAGCAAGTATGCGCTGCTCTGTATGCTCATTCATACGGCTAAGCAATTGTAATGCAATAAGGGCCTGGCCAAGATGTATGAAATGTCATATACAGTCACCTCACAGTGCTGCTACAGAGACTGGCTAAGGAGAAGCAACAGCAGTAGAGTTATGAGAGTACTTACTGTCTTGGCTCGGTCACATTATGGTCCAGTTATAATCACATGAATGACAGTGACTGATTGTCCCAGCCAGGCTTATTATCACCTGGTGTTAGATTCAAACTGTCTGAGTCAGATCAGCTATGTTCTTTGACACCCCCCGCCTCCCGTACAAGTATTACAGGGGAAGTACAGAATTAAAGCTTAAATTTGCATGAGATCATGATTTGAGTGTTTTATCACCATACTTTCTAAATGGTAGAGTATAGGAGAACACGGTGGAGTGAAATGGGTCAAATGTACCTTGTGGTGCAGAAATTCATCTTTACAAAAGTCTATTTCTGCTAGATTCTTTCCCTTGACATCCTTTCAGGTACTCCAACGCTTTGCATGTTCCATATAATCCTTCTTTCTCTCGGTCAATTTGGCTCTCCAGCTCTACCCTGCGCCTAGATTAGGGTGGTGGGAGATGTGGAAAATGAAATCTTTTGGAAGCAGCCTGCTGTGATATTGCAAAGTTCTGCTGCCCTCACACCTACGCACACCCTTTCACCTTTACAATATTTATTATAAGCACACACTCGACAATTTCTAGCGCTGATGGATGTTGTGACTGAGGGCCGCCTTCCTCTCCAGTCACAAGTCAGCGTGATAGGCAGATCGACTTCGGCTCCCAAGCATTTCTAATTAAACGAAAAAGAGATCCAGGCAGCATTTCTCTGTAATTCTCCGATCGTGCTGTGATTGTGATTCACAGTGTAAGCAGCCGAGGAACTCCGCGCTGCCCTATCGTTTTGACACCTGCTATAATTCCTGCAGCTGATAAATAGGGGTCATGGCTACCTGGAATTGGTCTAGACCAGATATGTAAAGTGCCCTGTCCTGTTGGAGGAGAAAAAGAAAAGAGAGGACAGAGAGAGGACAAATGAAAGGAAAGAAAAGAGCATGATGGAAGCTAAACTGCACAGGGATATAATGATAGACCTGCCTGTGCTACAGACTTAAATGAACCAGATTAGATTTACTCCCCAACACTATAATCTAGACTGTGAACCCAGGGCTTTAATGTATTATGTCATGGCCGGGCAGAGAAGAGCCATGTTCAGCGATTGTCTCTAATGAGCTCACCCATGTTGAAGTGCAAAATAGGCTGACATTAATTCTTAATGGGGGCATTAAAAGCTTAGTTAATGGAGAATAGTGAGCATTTGTGATTAACTGGCCAAATTAATAGCAAGTGTCACATTTCAACTTTGCTGAACTCGGCGTGCCGGCCTTTCTGTAGCGAGCAGGGCTTTGCGAATTGCATCAGAGGGTATTCTGGATCTGCAGTGAGAAAATCCTCAAGAGAAAACAAACAACTCAAAGGCTTTGCAGGGGGAGAATGGTGTCATTCAGCTTTTTGCCATGAATCACATGGAAAACCCCCCCCAGAAGCAATCATTCATAGTATGTCTCTCAATACTGTCCAATTTTCCTGCTCTGTGTGTGGCTCAACAGGAAGCCTGTCAGTTTGTGCTGAGGAGATTGACACCTTTATAGTTCCTTCTCACAAACTTTTACTCAAACGGGTGAAAATACAGATTTTTTTTCTTACCGTTTGTGTTTTAAATTTTTAAATTCAACCTTCATTGTTCTGGAGAGTAGAGAGCACAAAACACACAAGATCCAATTCCTCTCTGTCAGTCTAACAGCTGACAGAGAGCGATGTCCTGCCCACCCGACTCAAACCTCAAGCTTTATCTTTAACAACAACACTTCATTTCTTTCGTCTCTGACCTAGCAGCCGTTTTTATTTTTTCACGTCTGTAAATCTTCAAAGGCCTGTGCGGACTCTCTGTAGGTATGCTGCTGTTTAACGAAAGGTGCATCAATCTGTGTGATCGATATCAGTTCAGAATGACAGCACCTGTTTGTTTTTGCTGATGCAACCCTCTGCAGGAGATTGTTACCCTGGCCGTAGAGAAGAGTTTTTGAAAATCAAAACAGAGGAAAATTTGGCTGGAGCTTTTAAACATCGGCTTCTTTCCCATTTGTGAGGTTTTCTTTTCACGTCAGCGTAATGAACAGGGAAAAGCTAAGCATGCGATGCATCTGATGCCTAATTAAAAAGCCATTTGTATTATGACCCTAAACTGTTTCAGTCGGCATGCTAACATGTTTTTTTCTTTGATGAACCCAAATGATTTATGCCATATCCTTGTCTGTCGTTGCTTCTTTCGGTTTTAATGGGAGGCGCATTAATCAGTGGTAATGCTTTCTGTGTTGCAAATGAAATTAATGTGACATTGTGTCGTGCATATGAAGTAACTTTGTTAGATAAAACTGTTTTTTGTGGCTCTGTAACAAATTCACTCTCAATATTTAAGAGTTACCTTATGGTTGCATCACAAAGCCAGTAGCCCAAACTATACATTAATCATTGTTTTGGTTCATTTAATGCAGTCTTTCAGGTTGAACTGGAACTGGCTCATAGTTTAGGCAAATAATGGATACCGCACAGATAATCTTAAATTGATTTCAAATTTAGTTAATTAAAATAATATTACTGTGAAAAAAAATGTAAGGGGGCGGGGGGGGGTTGTGAGTGCTTTGATAAGGTAAGTTGAGGCAAAATTTATACAAGAAAAAAAGATCAAATAAAGCAAAGCAAATCGGAACCACACACTAAGCAGAGCTCGTGCTTGGCAAGATGAGATAAGATATACTTAATTTTTTTCCAATGTTAGGACATTTTTTAACAGCAAAGAAGATATTAAACACAACCTTTAACAAGCAAACTAGCATAAATGCAGTTTGTAGCTCAGTAATTAAAATACTATATAACAAAGCAAATATTTAAATAAGGAAAGAAAAAAATGCAGACAAGAGGGGAGCTCAATAAATTGGAAAAAATAGATAAAGAACAACACAAAGGAGCTTAGTAATTAAAAAAATATGTAAATAAAATACTGTAGAAAATAGTGAGGAGGGAACTAAAGAGGGAACCCTGCCTTAGCAATCATAGCAGTGATGTCAGGTCTCTCTTCTCCATGGACCCTCCGATACCTCTCCACCCTCCTCCAAGAAAAATAAAAAATAAATAAATAACAAGCAATGTGGGGGACGTCATCCCAATGTGTCATTTCCCCTTCTATTGAACTGTGAGAACACCAAATTTCCACATTTAAGCAGAAGTTCTCCTGGACTTTCGGCCCTTCCGCTCCCCCACAGTCATGCTGCTGAGACATACACATCAGAGCTCATTTATTTTGATAGTTGGAGACTAAATGAGTGATTAAACAGGTGAAGCAATTGTTATGGTTATAAATTGGATATTTTAGAGAGACATATTGCTAAAGAGCCCAATTTGTTCAAGTCCATTTTTAAACCCAGCCTCTCTTTCTACAGGTTATAAAGAATTCAGTCCACACACACACACACACAAAAGCCGCCGCATAGCAGGGGAACTATCCACCCCTCAGTCGTCCTCACTCTGTGGGACACTCTCTGTTCCTCTCTACGATCTCTTGTTAGACTAAAAATCAATCCCATCGTGGAGTAGCAGCCCATTTGTCCTTGGCTTTGATAGTGGTGTGGGTCAATAAACGGCACTGCACCGCTTCTCCCTCATTTGGCCTCCCAGCAAAACCTCTGCTTGGCACAGCAATACTCTGACTGGAGTTCATGATAGATGGCACAGACATGTGAATGGAATCACTGGAGCAAGTCAGAGCTACTGGGCAACATTGACATATTTTCTTGCTCTCCCCCTTTTATATCAGGGTAACACATCAAATGCTAAAAGGGCTGCTTATACTGTATACCACCCAAAAGCTGTTTGCAGGGGCTTTTGTCACCTTCTAGGAATGCACAGGCTACTACACAAGAGAATAACCAGCTCCCAGTTTGGATTCTGGAGACTGACACTCTGTACTCTCGAGATTAGTCTTACAACTTTCCTTTTTGATAAATCTTATAACTAGTTCCTGTTAAAAGGGAGTTTTTGCTATCTGCAAGGGCTAGTTGTGTAATTGCTGGTGTTTTCTTCGATAATTGTACGGTCTTTACCTCCAGATGTGTGTATATATGTGTACATATGTGTGATTAATCATGACAGATAATCATTTTGGTCATAGCAGTGCAGCTGTAGTACCATGCATGTTGGTAGACTTTGGTAGACCAACTATTGGCCATGTAAGCCTGCACAGTGGTGCTTTGAGCTATAGCTATATTTAACCCTAACATATTGAATGTGTTGATGACACCCTGCAGTATTTGTTTACTTTATCTCATTGATGTATACAATATAGATATTTCATTGATTTCTGTAGCTCAGGAGGTTTTGTCAACACAGATGCCATATTGGACAAAGGAAGCTGCCCCTCCTCATGCGCTAGTCTACTGAAGCCAAAAGTTTTTCCAAATCATTGTAAGTGGCTGAAGTTTAAAGCAGTTCTTAGCTGATTAAATGTGTTTCAAATGCTGCACATGTTTATGATACGGGTATACTTAATAATTAAAAATATGGGTTTTTGCACCAATATTCTCATCTTATTTTGATGTTATTTCTATAATATGAATATGACATTTCTGCAGCTTCTTTTGGTGAAGTCCTACTGTAAAATGCAAAATCTAATGGGATTACTCCACAATTTAAACGAGCAGGACCAGAGTCCATCCTGTCAAAGTTTTTTATTTAAATGACGGCTTTGGACGAGTCGTTTGGCTCAAAATCTTTTCCCATCTGTGCTGCTGTCCATCTCCAGGTCCATCTGAACAATGCTGTGCAGGTTTTTATGCTTCTGTAGCTACAATTAATCATTTTCGAGGCAAACTGTTGAAATGAGTACCAATGAGAGCACTCAAGACCGGAAATTGACATATGAAAAGGTATTAAAAAGATTAAAGAGTTATCCAGGCACCCAGACCCTAACCATCAGCTATAAAGTCATGCTTTACGAGGAAATAACTTGCTGTGTGAACAGGAAGGCAATCTATATACGAATGGGTCAGACACTACAGTCAGGCTCCTCGAGCAAGCTGGCACAGATCTGGCATGTGTTGTATGTGTATATATATCTATGAGTAGCTCTAAACAAACACTGATTGAGATCCCATTAGCCGTGCAGTTATTTAAGCACAGACATCTAAATGTATCCAAATTACCTTAAAGAGTAGTTTACAGTTTTCATACTGAACCACAGTGTGTGTGTGTGTGTGTGTGTGTGTGTGTGTGTGTGTGTGTGTGTGTGTGTGTGTACATGACTTCCTGCCACACAATATATGCTTAAACCTGTTTAACCACATTTCCTAGTTCTCCAAAGG